>PDGT01000121.1:0-35254 GCA_003671415.1 Megathymus violae
TATTTTCGGTCGTTTGGCTATTAGCGGAGTTGGCCGATGCGTTGGCGTTGCTGTTGGTTCTGCTTGTACTGTCGGTCGTTTGGCTATTAGCGGAGTTGGCCGATGCGTTAGCGTTGCTCTTGGTTGTGCTTGAACTCTCGGTCATTTGGCTACTAGCGGAGTTGGCCGATGATTTTGCGTTGCTGATGGTTGTGCTTGACTTGTCGGACGTTTGACTACTAACGGAGTTGGCCGATACGTTGACGTTGCTGTTAGTTGTACTTGAATTGTCGGTCGTTTGGCTATTAGGGGAGTTGGCCGATGCGTTAGCGTTGCTGTTGGTTGTGCTTGCACTCTCGTTCGTTTCGCTACTAGCGGAGTTGGCCGATGCGTTGGCATTGCTGTTGGTTGTGGTTGTGCTTGAATTGTTGTTCGTTTCGCTACTAGCGGAGTTGGCCGATGCGTTAGCGTTGCTGTTGATTCTGCTTGTACTGTCGGTCGTTTGGCTATTAGCGGAGTTGGCCGATGCGTTGGCATTGCTGTTGGTTGTGCTTGAATTGTCGTTCGATTCGCTACTAGCGGAGTTGGCCGATGCGTTAGCGTTGCTGTTGGTTTTGCTTGTACTGTCGGTCGTTTGGCTATTAGCGGAGTTGGCCGATGCGTTGGCGTTGCTGTTGGTTGTGCTTGAATTGTCGTTCGTTTCGTTACTAGCGGAGTTGACGGATGCGTTAGCGTTGCTGTTGGTTGTGCTTGCACTGTCGGTCGTTTGGCTATTAGCGGAGTTGGACGATGCGTTGGCGTTGCTGTTGATTGTGCTTGAATTGTCGTTCGTTTCGTTACTAGCGGAGTTGACCGATGCGTTAGCGTTGCTGTTGGTTGTGCTTGTACTGTCGGTCGTTTGGCTATTAGCGAAGTTAGCCGATGCGTTGGCGTTGCCGCTGGTTGTGCTTGAATTTTCGTTCGTTTCGCTACTAGCGGAGATGGCCGATGCGTTAACGTTGCTGTCGGTTGTACTTGAACTGTCGGTCGTTTGGCTACTAGCGGAATTGGCCGATGCGTTAACGTTGCTATTGGTTGTGCTTGAACTGTCGGTCGTTTGGCTAGTAGCGGAGTTGGCCGATGCGTTAGCGTTACCGTTGGTTTTGCTTGAACCGTCGGTCGTTTGGCTACTAGCAGAGTTGGCCGATGCGTTAACGTTGCTGTTGGTTGTGCTTGCACTGTCGGTCGTTTCGCTGCTAGCGGTGTTGGCCGATGCGTTAGCGTTGCTGTTGGTTGTGCTTGTATTTTCGGTCATTTGGCCATCAGCGGATTTGGCCGATGCGTTAGCGTTGCTGTTGGTTTTGCTTGTACTGTCGGTCGTTTGGTTATTAGCGGAGTTGACCGATGCGTTGGCGTTGCTCTTGGTTGTGCTTGAACTCTCGGTCGTTTCGCTACTAGCGGAGTTGGCTGATGCGTTAGCGTTGCTGTTGGTTGTGCTTGAACTGTCACTCGTTTGGCTATTAGCGGAGTTGGCCGACGCGTTAACGTTGCTGTTGGTTATGCTTGAACTCTCGGTCGTTTGGCTACTAGCGGAGTTGGCCGATGCGTTAGCGTTGCTGTTGGTTGTGCTTGCACTCTCGTTCGTTTCGCTACTAGCGGAGTTGGCCGATGCGTTAGCGTTGCTGTTGGTTGTGCTTGAACTGTCACTCGTTTGGCTATTAGCGGAGTTGGCCGACGCGTCAACGTTGCTGTTGGTTGTGCTTGAACTGTCACTCGTTTGGCTATTAGCGGAGTTGGCCGACGCGTTGGCATTGTTGTTGGTTGTGCTTGAATTGTCGGTCGTTTGTCTATTAGCGGAGTTGGCCGATGCGTTAACGTTGCTGTTGGTTGTGGTTGAACTCTCGGTCGTTTGCCTACTAGCGGAGTTGGCCGATGCGTTAGCGTTGCTGTTGGTTGTGCTTGAATTGTCGTTCGTATCGCTACTAGCGGAGTTGGCCGATGCGTTAACGTTGCTGTCGGTTGTGCTTGAACTGTCACTCGTTTGGCTATTATCGGAGTTGGCCGACGCGTTAACGTTGCTGTTGGTTGTGCTTGAACTGTCACTCGTTTGGCTATTAGCGGAGTTGGCCGACGCGTTGGCATTGTTGTTGGTTGTGCTTGAATTGTCGGTCGTTTGTCTATTAGCGGAGTTGGCCGATGCGTTAACGTTGCTCTTGGTTGTGCTTGAACTCTCGGTCGTTTGGCCATTAGCGGAGTTGGCCGATGCGTTGGCGTTGCTGTTGGTTGTGCTTGAATTGTCGTTCGTATCGCTACTAGCGGAGTTGGCCGATGCGTTAACGTTGCTGTCGGTTGTACTTGAACTGTTGGTCGTTTGGCTATTAGCGGAGTTGGCCGATGCGTTAGCGTTGTTGTTGGTTGTGTTTGAACTGTCGGTCGTTTGGCTACTATCGGAGTTGGCCGATGCGTTAGCTTTGCTGTTGGTTGTGCTTGAACTGTCACTCGTTTGGCTATTAGCGGACTTGGCCGATGCGCTGGCATTGCTGTTGGTTGTGCTTGAATTGCCGGTCGTTTGTCTGTTGGCGGAATTGGCCGATGCGTTAGCGTTGCTGTTAGTTGTGCTTGAACTCTCGGTCGTTTTGCTACCAGCGGAGTTGGCCAATGCGTTAGCGTTGCTGTTGGTTGTGCTTGAACTGTCGGTCGTTTGGCTACTAACGGAGTTGGCCGATGCGTTAACGTTGCTGATGGTTGTGCTTGAACTTTCACTCGTTTGGCTATTAGCGGAGGTGGCCGATGCGTTAGCGTTGCTGTTAGTTGTGCTTGAACTCTCGGTCGTTTGGTTACTAGCGGAGTTGGCCGATGCGTTAGCGTTGTTGTTGGTTGTGTTTGAACTGTCGGTCGTTTGGCTGCTAGCGGAGATGGCCGACGCGTTAGCATTGCTGTTGGTTGTGCTTGAATTGTCGTTCGTTTCGCTACTAGCGGAGTTGGCCGGTGCATTAGCGTTGCTGTTGGTTGTGCTTGAACTGTCGGTCGTTTGGCTGCTAGTGGAGATGGCCGATGCGTTAGCATTGCTGTTGGTTGTGCTTGTACTCTCGGTCATTTGGCTATTAGCAGAGCTGGCTGATGCATTGCCGTTGCTATTGGTTGTGCTTGTACTGTCGGTCGTTTGGCTACTATCGAAGTTGGCCGATGCGTTAGCTTTGCTGTTGTTTGTGCTTGAACTGTCACTCGTTTGGCTATTAGCGGAGTTGGCCGATGCGTTGGCATTGCTGTTGGTTGTGCTTGAATTGCCGGTCGTTTGTCTATTAGCGGAGTTGGCCAATGCGTTAGCGTTGCTGTTGGTTGTGCTTGCACTCTCGGTCGTTTGGTTACTAGCGGAGTTGGCCGATACGTTAGCGTTGCTGTTGGTTGTGCTTGAACTGTCGGTCGTTTGGCTGCTAGCGGAGAAGGCCGATGCGTTAGCTTTGCTGTTGGTTGTGCTTGAACTGTCGGTCCTTTGGCTACTAACGGGGTTGGCCGATGCGTTAACGTTGCTGATGGTTGTGCTTGAACTTTCACTCGTTTGGCTATTAGCGGAGGTGGCCGATGCGTTAGCGTTGTTGTTGGTTGTGCTTGAACTCTCGGTCGTTTGGTTACTAGCGGAGATGGCCGACGCGTTAGCATTGCTGTTGGTTGTGCTTGAATTGTCGTTCGTTTCGCTACTAGCGGAGTTGGCCGATGCATTAGCGTTGCTGTTGGTTGTGCTTGAACTCTCGGTCGTTTTTCTGCTAGTGGAGATGGCCGATGCGTTAGCATTGCTGTTGGTTGTGCTTGTACTCTCGGTCATTTGGCTATTAGCAGAGCTGGCTGATGCATTCCCGTTGCTATTGGTTGTGCTTGTACTGTCGTTCATTTGGCTACTAGCAGAGTTGGCCGATGCTTTGGCATTGCTGTTGGTTGTGCTTGTACTCTCGATCATTTGGCTATTAGCGGAGTTGGCTGATGCATTGCCGTTGCTATTGGTTGTGCTTGTACTGTCGTTCGCTTGGCTACTAGCGGAGTTGGCCGATGCTTTGGCATTGCTGTTGGTTGTGCTTGTACTCTCGATCATTTGGCCATTAGCAGAGTTGGCTGATGCATTGCCGTCGCTATTGGTTGTGCTTGTACTGTCACTCGTTTGGCTATTAGCGGAGTTGGCCGATGCGTTAGCGTTGCTGTAGGTTGTGCTTGAACCGTCGGCGGTTTGGCTACTAGCGGAGTTGGCCGATGCGTTAGCGTTGCTGTTGGTTGAGCTGGTACTGCCGGTCGATTGATTGCTTTTAGAGATGGTTGAATCGTTAACATTACCGTTGGTAGAGCTACCGAGAGAGAGATTGCTAGCGGATTTTATCGATTCGCTAGCGTCATTTAATTTTGTGTATTTACTGTCGGCCCATTGATTGCTAGCGGATTTGGTCGATTCGCTAGCGTCATTTAATTTTGTGTATTTACTGTCGGCCCATTGATTGCTAGCGGATTTGTTTGATTCGCTAGCGTCGTTTAATTTTGTGTATTTACTGTCGGCCCGTTGATTGCTAGCGGATTTGATCGATTCGCTTGCGTCGTTTAATTTTGTGTATTTACTATCGGCCCATTGATTGCTAGCGTCGTTGATGTTTGTGGCTGTAGCGCCGGTCGATTGTTTACTGCTGGAGTTGGTCAGTGTGCTGGTACTGATGATGTTGTTTATTTCGCTACTATAGTTGGTGTTATTGTACAATTTTATAAAATCTGTCCAACTTTTTGTACCAATTTTCTTCATGATGAGCTGGTTGAAACCTTCTACACCTAGAAACAAGCGATCTTTTATAAAAGATGCTAATCTTCGTAAGTCGGTAGTAATGTGTTTAATCATTAAAAAAAAATTCACACCAAGGACTAAATTAAGTTATGCTTTTTAATAATGTTTTAAATTAAGTTTAAGTTTAAGTTTAATTAAGGTTAAGTTTAAAATGTTTTAATTTAATTTAAGTAAATTTATTATTATTAATTTATTAATAATTATTGTTGAATTATATTTATTACTAATGTTACATTGGTTAATAGTAATTTAAATTAATCTGTGTACAGAATGGATTTTGCTTTAACCTGTGGGTGTTTTCAGTTTTTGCGGAATTTTATAAATGATTAGTATTACGGCATATGTCTATCTACCTTTCCCTTAAAAAAATTAATGAGTTGAGTATTTTTTTATTTCGATAAGAAAAAGGTTTTTAATTCTGTATAATCATTATAACTTATACAAATATATATTGTTGGATGTAATAGATCGTAATTTTCTGTCTAAATTATAAGTAAATTACTGGAGCGAATAAAGAGATGCAGTTCGTTTTTACTATGTAAAATAAACAGGGAAAAAAATCTGAAAGGTAATTCAACCAAGATGTCATATTACATTGATGTAGGTAATAGAAAAACGTAATATATAACCTTCGTGCGAGGAGTTCCCGAATTTCTTAGAGCAGTTAGGGAAGAACGTCGGTTGTTCTCGTAAAATAAATATTTAACCTGTCACTACACTGTTTTACTTTATAAGACAACACTGTAATATTGCATTGTATAGACGATGTTGACTTTTTCATCCACATCAACGGATGAAACTGTTGTGCTGGCAACCCCTACTACGTCAATGTCGTGGCGCCCTCTAACAGCTTGTGTTCAACCAGATCTGGACCAATGAGCGTCGAGTGCTCCCCACCAACCCACAGGGAGCGTTGACTGACCGCGTTAGCGCAGAATCACGGCGACCCGCGTCGAAGTAACTCGTCGTCGCTATCCTTTCATCATTTGTATCATGCACTGATTCGTTTAAGGTGCTATCTAATAATCATCATGTGAAGTTACAGAAAAACATCTAGTGCGATTTTTTTACTTGTAGAGGTTAGATAAGTGGTGAATTTCATACCTTTTTTATTCGCGTCCCAGCTTTGAGAATACTTTCCAATGTTCTTTGCTTCTGCCAAAGTAAAAGTTTATGTGTTTACACAATAATTCACTATTTTAACAATAAATACAAACAAAGCGTGTTACAGTTTCTGCCAGAGAGGCTAAGTCTCCAGCACGATTAAACACAAGTGTGCCTGCCATAGCGCCTGTCCAATAGCTAGGGTCCATTGTAGAAAGAGTCGCCGAGTGTTGCCATAGCGACGGTGCTGACATCACTCACGTCACCTGCCGCACTCCGTTAAGCAACTATATTCATGACCGTCTCCGACATAATAAATGAATATATATTTGGATTTCTTATTAATTATCATTTACTTCCGCGAAGGAAAACAACGCATACCTGAGAGTTCCACGTAATGTTGTCAAGTGTATAAAGCCTGGCAACCCCGTGGAGAATCGTCCTTTACTGTTATTATAATGGGAAATTTACGGGTTGTAATGAACTCGATTTCATTCGATTGTTAAACAAGTATTGAAAAGAATGGATAGCTCCAAATATGTAATCATATAAAGTATTACAAACCTTTTTCTCCAGTGATTCTAATCATTATCTCTATCAAGCCATTGATGTTTCCGTTCTGGGTGTATTTTCCGATCTCCTTGAAAGCTTCCAACACATCTGAAAGTACAAATTGATATTTAATGGTTACTTTAATTTAATCCATTTTTTTCCTTTCGTTGCGATTCGTTTCGTCTTGTTCGTTCTTTTCGTTTTATTTATTTTATAAACTTTGATACCACAGATAATTAATATAACATTAATTGTAGGATCATGTACAAAGAACTAGTATTTTCGCTGTGTGACGATTTCTTCCAGATAACATTTGGGGCATGGCAAAAAGAAAACGATAAAGCAAAAGCAGGTAGTTATACTAAGTTAGACGTGAGGGTAGTTTGTAAAATATACATGGATATAAAAAAAATAAGCAACGTATTAAAGCACATTTTGTAGATAAAAGCTATTATGATAAAGATGAATATATTGATGACAAGGACGTCTGGAAATAATAGTGTCGAAACTAGTTCCGCGCAGGTTTAAATTTACTTTTTAGGTACCATGTGTTGTTTTACCAACAATAGAGGTGCTGAGGAGTTTCATTCGCTGTTTCTTTTCCTCAATGTTAAAGCACCTTTTCGAAACAGCACTAGAATAGAGTAATAGAACAGCAGTAGCATAAGTGTGTTTACAGAGTAGGTACCTAAACCTACCTACCTCATTTGAATTTGAATTGAATTAATATGTCAAACGCCATTCATTTACAGCTGATAATTAATTTAATATTAATCTATGACATAATATATTTCAACTGTAGCGGGAGACGACTTTTATTTTATTTTATTTATGTAAAGTATCGGAAGTAATACAAAATCGTGAGTACCCGTTTAATTTCACACATATTCTTTATACGTGTTGCAATTTTACCAAATTACCATATTAGTGCAGTGGGAAATTGAATTTTTTATATGGGCAAACTCCTCAGTTCTCTCAAAGTCGTTTAGCAAGAATTGTCCTTCGAGCGACGTTACGACTAGTTTTTCATAATAAAACTTACGGTGTGGTACCTTCAGTACTTTTTGAACATTTTAATGTACACATGCCTGGTTGTCGATATGGAGTCCATTTTTTTTTATTTCTGTCTACCTGTGCACGTGTTACTCGGAAACAAAAAAAAACAAATGTACATTTAACGGCGGGCTCGTGTGAGTTTTAGAGGTGGAGAAAGCAGGTCACACAAGTTATCTAAAATACTTTAATTATCAAGGTAGCAATACAAATTAACTTAAGAGGATCTACACTTATTACTTAGCAACATTATTGTAACGCGCGAGAAGCGGCACCATCGTGGCCGCCGCGGCGGCGTTGTCGCTCTCGGTATTGTGCATGCGCGATTTATCGTACGCTCATTGGTCGAGCGATGTGACGTGATATAAGAGTTCAGCGCAGACAGCGCGGGAATTATTTTACAGTTCATTACAATCAGATTTATACGATTCCTTATATATTTGTAACTCATATTTAGGGTTTTTATTTAAGATATTTTTTGATTCTGTGAAATGGATCCGTTCCCAAGAAAGCAACAATACTTAATAGATATTCTGTATAAAAAAAGGTTTTGAGTTCCTTTATTTAGGCATTTAAATTAATACATTTCTAATCCATAGATTTAGGAGAAATCTAATCCTTAAAACAATGTGTCAAGCGTCGAATTTCTAGATAAAATTGTATATTAATTGTTTCGTGTGGGTATTATTTGTAAATGAACGGCGCACCTTTATGAAGCGACATGAGGGCGAGTTAATACAACATTATTTAAGGTAGCGGCGTTTGTATGGTACTTACTGAATTTCCGCGTGACTAAGCGTAGAAGGCGGACGATGACACTAATATCTGAAAATATAACAAATGAATTAGAATTTACGCTTATTTGTCATATATCATAATACATTTGGGGAAGACTAGAGCATACTGCTTCGTTCCAAGCGTACGACACGGCGGGAATTTGGTCTGATATTAAGTTTACAAGGTCAAAGGCATCACCGATACACAGCCAAGATGGAAGCGGGAGATTCGTTTTTCAATTCCTACTATTCTTAATTCGTTCTTGTTGAAATTTTCAACAGTTAATAAAATACTTAATATTCATCCACTTATGTTCAAATACATTATTTGTAAACTTGTACTGGATGACGCTTTATGTTAATACAGTTTTCTCAATTATTAATTCATTAATTAAATTTACATTTTAGTTATTTTTTACAAAATTTTCCTTTGTTGGCTATTAAAGATTGCCTATAAAATATTTTTTATATTACTTGTTTATTTTAAAGTAACAATAAATTCAAATTAATTTTAACATAGTAAGGACGTTTTTTTAATATTATCTATGAGACGTATGCCATAAATAATCTTTACATTTCAATTAAATGACAATTTGGTGACATGTAATAAGTTAGGGTTTTTTTTATTTTTTTAATAACTTTACGGCAACTGAAAGCGGCTAGTAAGTACCTTCGGCTTTCAGGACGAATTAAAGTATTGAGAGGAAGCTTAAGTCTGGTGGAAATCCAAAGACTGGTTAACGCAGTTATAATTTGGTATATATCAAGTCACATACTAGTTGAGTTTTCAAATCCGTAGATAAAGTCGAAGACATAACTCCAGGATAAGGTGCCCTTGCACAGCTTCAGGAATAATTGAAGGTCCTTGCGGTCTGCGGATAGTGAAATATTTGGTTAGTTAGCTCATTAAATTGGGTATATGGGATAAATAACACAATTATTTAAAAAAAGGCTAATAAAATAATAAGTTGATAATTCAAAGTAGGCAAAAGCTAGCTCAAATTGATTAGTAAAAGATTGCTCCAACAGACCAAAAATGGTTTATTCTAATATTACCAAAAATTATCTATAAGATAAAAAAAATATCAACTTACAAAAAAGTCCAGTTGCCACCTTCAAGTAATTAATCGCAATATCGATTTCTGTGGAAGAATTCAAATCAAAAATTAAACTTTATTAGCCATATCGATTTTTCGGAAGACTATAACAGATGGCGCCACGTGTCGTTAAATTACCCAACCGAAGCGTTGCTGTTGTGAGGATGGTAAACATTGTTGATAATTCCAATTAAGTGTAATACAATAAATTAAACTTCGGTAACAATACGATTCGATTAATAAAGCAGCGCCAGTGGATGACGTACAAATTGGCTTTGTACCAAACAATAGTGTTTGAACAAGTGTTTAATTACGAACAAATTGTAAAAACAAGTACACAATGAGTAAGTCATATTGAAATAAAATATATACAGAATTACGTCTTAAAATTCATGTTTACAATTTATATTTTCGCATGGCATTAAATTGAAAATGTCGATTGTAAATGCTTAATTTTTTTTTGTATTACCAGGGATTAAAGTAAATGAGTTCAAACCGAATTTATAGTATAAATGCCCCCCGCCCCCCACCCTGGCACGAAGGGCACATCTGGCATGGAACATTTGTTGTAAAATACGAGTAAACTATTGAAATAGATGCTATTAAAATAAAATACATATGGCGGTATAGTAAGAGCTGCATAATACTTTGTAATTATAGTTTTGGTGACGTAAATACAGTGTTATTTAGCTTGGTACCAATACAAGGCATTGTATTCGCGAGTTTATTACCAGAAACTGGTCTTATTCCTGACCTGAGATTTCAAATCTGAGATTCAAAACAGCATCTGTATGCCATGATTGTGACGTAGTTTTCTGTTCCGAAGGAATTTTTAGTCTGCCTTGTTATTATTTAATTATCTACTCTTAGCTTGGCTTCTTATTATGTAATTTTTTACTCCTAGCCTAGCTTGTTACTCTATTTTGTACAATAAAGATAAAGTTCTACTTCTTTTCTGGCATATTACTGTGTCTTGTACAATCAATATAAATTTCTGCTCCTAGCCTGGCTTGTAACTGTATTTGGTGTAATGCAGATCATTTTCTACTCTTAGCCTGGCTCTTTAGTGTGTAACTTTCTACTCGTAGCCTTGTTTGTTACAGCGTTATAATTGGCGCACTTACCATGTAATCCTGTCAGTTTGTATAATACTTCACGTGCTTCGTCTTCGTCTGGAAATAATTATATTATTTAGTTATGCATATGAAGTTTCGAATCTGGATGTGGATATATGAATATTTTACCGGTTTCGGTTACGGTTACGGATATGAAATTATTCCGGATAATCCGATGGTTTTGGTAATTTCCGTTACGAATATTAGATGATTTAGGGCTTGCAAAAAAATTTAATGTACAAATTTACAAGGTAACAATTGTTTCTGGGTATATGTGCCATTGTAAGAATAGAAAAAAAAACAATAGCCTTTAAAATTTTAATAATAAAAATTGTCTAAAGTTGAAAGCAACGCGGCTAGTGTACCGGCTCAGCGTCGAAAATATGTCATAACCTGTCATTTAGACTCTGCCCCTGTCCGAAATTACCCGGAACTTTTTGATCGGATTCGGTTACGGATGCGGATGTATTTTTTTCCGGATATCCGATAGTTTTGGTTACGGTTATGTTACTCCATAAAATCCCTGGCTTAAATTACTATGTTATATTAACATAAGCGCAGTTTTGCTAGTCGCCAATCATTGGAAATTGTTTACCTCGGTGGTGTATTTACGATCAGCAAGATGTCGATATGTATGCGCTCGTACAGTTATTTATGTAAAATAAAATAAATAACTAGTTAAAGTGACTTACTTTCGAATCCGCAGCCATCCAAGAATTCTTTTACAGTGCATGCTCCGTCAGCTGTACAATACAATTTATTATAATTAATAAAACAATTCGTATAATTGTCTAACATACTTTTAAAACTGTTAAAAGTTATGTACGTAGATTAAATGTTATTTAAAAATGTACAGATAAAATAAATTATTGAAAAAAAAAGGAGAGTGAATAAGCTCATATAAGATGATGCGTCCAACATATTAGATGTCATCACCACTTACCATCAGGTGGGATTGTTGTCAAGCATTAACTTCTATGTAAAGAAAAATCTTGATGTGATCTTGGACCGTCCTTAATATAAATCAGTTGTCGGTTTGTTAAAGTATTACCGAACATCGACTAAAACAATTTCGACGGTAATTTATAAGTTTATTAAGACTTAACTTTAATGAATTGTTTGCATGCATCTCATTATTTTTTTGTGAGGAGCGTCCAACTGTGGGACAATAAGGCTTGTAATGAAATGTAAAATTTAAAAACAAATAAACCATAATTCGGTCACAAATTTTTTACAAGAGCACCATAAGTCAAATTTATCTGTCTCATCCGGCTTACGAACTGCGATTGTCTCGCTCGACTGTAATGTGACCTCAACACTAACCTCTGGTTGACAGTGTCTTCAAGCTTTAATTTTTTTTTTATGTCAATAATCAAGCCACCTGATGGTAAGTGGTCACTGTCGCCCATAGACATCAGCAAGACTAAAGGTATCGCTGACGCGTTGTCGGCCAGGAAATGAGAAGTTAAGAAGTCGTTTGGTGGCTGACTCAAGCAGGAGTGTGGTAGCCAGCGTGGCAGGTGTCGCGGAAGCTAATTCATAATTCTAAAAATGAATACTAACCGAACAATATATTTTTCCTCAACTTCTCGAGCCACTGTAGCACGGTGCTGGCTGTGGGCAACGTTACTTTATGTACAGGGTTTTGGACACTGCCGATTGTCTTCCGCGAATTGACAGAGTGTTTTTTCCATGAATGACGCGTGTTTACGGCAGGAAATCTATTATTTCTGGCTCGTAGAGTATTGTGAGAGGAACTGAAGGAATTTTGAGGGGATGATTCGCTTTCCGAAGAATGTTGGCTCATTTGAGAAAGTTGTTGACTGTTGATGGAGTTCTCTGGAACTGAATTAAACATAAAAATTATATTAATAAATGTATTGTGCAATATAAATTTCAAGTCGTATTTGATGCGAAATATCAAATGTACGCTCAAAACACCTAACTGGTTTCAGTACTTATTAAATTTTTCGAATTATCACTTGTCACATTTTGTAATTTTAGAAAAAAAAACTTACTCAGCTGTAGATTCGCAGCTGCTAAAGTAATCTGAAATCAAGAATACTCTTTAAGTTAAAGACAATTCCCAAGAAAGTCAACTCTCCAATACCCGTAACAATTTCTGTTCGGTGCCATTTCACTAGCGTCCGAGGCTTCTAAACCATTCTTTTTCCAATTAGACGGTTTTTTTTTTAAATATTTAAATAAGTGATAGACAAACGCATATTCTGCTAATGCAACAAAAGTAATTAACTTTTATAAGATTACGACACAAAATTATACATTTTTACTATAATATTGTTTTAATGTACATACATATAAACCTTTGTGGTTTCCTGGTGCTATTCCATACAAATTTATTTGTTTTGTTATTATAATGATAACTAAATTGAAAAAAAAAAATTAAATCATACGCTAAAAATAACGATGATAATTATAACGTTAATAACCGTTTAATAATTATTACATTACATATATTATAATTACATTATAATTACATTACATATACATTATAATTACATTACAGTCAAGTCGTTACCATATAACATGACAGGTTTTAGTTTTTAACATGTTTAGCTAATAAAAACCAAAGTTTGCGAACGTTGCTTGAGAATCTGTCCATGTAGACAGGGACAAATATACATTTAAATTGACGAATCCTTGCTCTCTTTAGTGTGCGAATGCGTTGGAAAATATCAAATGGTTTTTAATGTTCTGTTTACGTTTCACGGTTTGCCTGAGACGGCTCTATTAGATTTTGTCCTGAAGCAAGTAAGGACAGCAACATTTACAAAATTCCATTCACATTACAATTATAACTTCATCGTGTATTATTATTAACTATGAACTGTTTAAAGCTTATGTTTCCTAGATCGCTTCTGTAAGTGGCACGAGTTCTTCAATTCTATTTCAATAAGTCTATTATTAATTAATGTCTTTGAACAATCATCAGTTCTGTTTACGAAAAAACGAAAGGAGAAAAATGACGACAAAACGAATTGATAATTAAAATGATGCATGGTTTGTTAAGAGTATTTAAATTGAATTGGTGGCCATTAAACTGTCCTCGCTTCATATAAAGTACGCGGTACGCTTAGAAATAGCAATTGATTTATTTCCAAGCAAGTTGCAAAAATGAATTGACTAGAAAAGCGAATAACATATATTTTTATGTGATTATTGTGTTCAAGATTAATGTATTTTTTAACCATTATTATAGAAATAAATAATATTTAGTAGGGATATTACGGATACGAAATTTCGAATCTGGATATGGATACCGGTATATGAATAATATTTTACTGGTTTCGGTTACGGATATGGAATTATTTCTGATTATCCAATTGTTTCGGATAATTTCGGTTACGGTTATTGAACGATTTAGGACTTAAAAGAAAAATATATTTAAAAGGTCACAATTGGACTTTATTTCTAGGTATTAAGTTAAAACAATGGCATAAAAATAAATTAATAAAAATATATTAATTATATATAAATTAATAAAAACTGTCTAAAGATAAAAGCGTCGCGGCTAGAGTACCGTCTCAGCTAGATAAAACCTGTCGTAACGTGTTTCATTTTGATTCTGCCCCTATCTGAAATTATATGAAATATTTTTATCGTATTCGGTTACGGTCTCGGATATATTATTGTTTCGGATATTCCATAGTTTCGGTTATGGTTACAGAGCTCCATAACATCCCTGATATACAGTTAAATTAACAACGGTATACATATATTGTAACAAAAAGATATTTTAAAGATTAAATATTTTTGGTATTAAATATTAATTCACTTCGCTCATAATTTAATTGTGTTCAACTTTTTAAATTCTATAAGTATATTAATTTTCACACTGACAAAAAAAATTTTTAAAAATAAATGTGTACATATAAAAAATGACCTTTTAATAATTAATAAACCGATATAAATACCTAAAATTCTCCATAATTATGCGTATATTATTTAATTAAATATATGCGACATGATTACATTGTAGTTTTAATTGGTATCAATTGATTTTTGTGATTATATTATAAATTAAAATAGAAAATATCTCTACGGACATAAATACTTATATCTATATCTTATCCACTGACCTCTGAAAAACCTACCCGCATAACGTATAATAGAGGTCGTTCAAGTTGTCATAAGGAAAATTTCTTCTAACCAAAAAGATGTTGTACAAGAAATATACTCACAGCCAAAAGGCACAGGAGGGATGAACCACGTAGATCCATGTTTCCACCGTGTTCAGACTGAATTCCTTATCCAATCTTGAGTTAAACGATACGTTAGAATTTATACTAGTCAATTATTATAACCACACTTGTTCAAATTATCTGATTAAACAATTGGCAATTCACGAATATGCGTTTAATATATAAATCAATGAAAGTACAATAAACGGCACACACAAGAAGAATATACAGCGATTTCCAAAAGTTGGGTCGAAACTTGACGTCAGATGACGTAAAAGTTGGTGCAGGTTACTGATAAAAGAAATGAGAAATAGAGTTTAGCAACTTCAAATGTTTTTGAAGTGAAACTTTAGCCGCGCTGAGAGTAAAAATTCAAAGTCGTGACACACGACTTAGGGCGATGAACTTGTAACGTTTTTTAATACCAATGTCGTTGCATAATTGTTTTTAGATTTATATAAAAGAAAAAAAATCTCATATTTTGGTTATCCAAGCGAGGGCATGTTTAGTTACAAATGCGCATTTGTGTTATATTTTAGGTTAGAGGGGACGCGTTTTTCGAAACAGTTCACGAGTTTGTTAAAAATTATATTAATAATTAATATTAATATTTAACTTTCCAAACATTGAGAAGTTTCACTTCAAATATGCGCACATTTTTATTGAGATGCTTATACGTCCCAATTTCCAATGTTTCCAATAAACTGTCTTAAGTTAAAAGACATTATGTTATAGATGAATTTATAAATTACAAGGACAATGCAGGTTACAAACTCTGTAATTCCCATATGTTGCTTTAAAAGATGTGCTGAGGAGTTTCTTTCCCCGTTCCTTCTCCTCACTCTTAAAGCACCAGCGAAACCATAGTAGATGCAAAAATGACGTGCGTATGATATACTATAAAAAAATATCACGACACATCACTCACCCAGATCTAAGGATCTGATATTAAGCCGAAGTACTCCCTAAAATGGATATTACACTTTTTTGGATTTTGATACAGCCTGTCGCGATCTCTTGTCATCGCTTGCTTTGCTTTCATCGGTAGGCTTTACTCTGCTGTTGTTGAATAGATGTTGAATAGATCATGAAGTAAATGAAATTTCCTGGTTTTCTAATACACAATACATGCTTTTCAATTAAAGCTTGAAAATACTTCTTCAGTGGAATCACGCACGTGCTAAAACACAAAAATACACATTTAGAACGCTCGGATTAGAGTATTAAAGAGTGCAGTATTGAAACTATACTCACTATACAACGCCTTCTCTCTTACTTTAACTTGGAAATATACAGGCGTATACATACGAATACCACTTAATTGACAAGAGTGGGGAGGCTACGAAGTATTACATAAAAATGAGACCGAGTAATATGAAACACCATACAATGTATTCTATCTCATTCTCTCACAGGCTAAAAAAATAAATCTTAAAAATCAAGTAAACAGTTTGGTAATCGCTGGTTAGATATTTGTACAATCGCATGACGTACTTATGTTATTCAGGTAATTATAATTTAATACTTACCATTTACCTTGTATTGGAATTGTTCTTTTTACACCATAAACGGAGAGTCCGTCCCTCCCGAGAATGCATCAACGAAAGGCCAAAGTATTGCGGCGACCTAGAACACTCCCCAATCCCATGCTGGCAGAACAGTGTCGTAAGAGGCGATAGAAGCCAGCCTGCTTGGTGGTAGGGCTTCGCGTAAGAATTGTATTATCAATGTTATTATTAAGTCATGAATATTATTACTGATACTGTTATCTTTCCGTGAAACCTGCCTGGCTACCTACCATCCTCCTGCTCGAATCATGACTCGTCGTGTTTCGGCTGGGGGCTTAGAACCAGTACTTTTTTCTTTCTTCGTTCTCTATCTACAATGCATTAGTGACGCCTTCGGTGTTACTGATGTCCATGGGCGACGGTGAACACTCACCATCAGATGGCTCGTCCGCTCGTTTGTTGGCTATTAGCATAAAGATGCCAAAAAAAAAAACAAGGAACTGAAACACGCTTCCAATATTTAACGGTGCCATTCTAAAAAGAAGGGTACTAATGCAAGCATTGTACGGCAAGGTAAGGTAAGGCGGGTTGAAATTTTTTGTAAGGTAAGGTAGAAATCGCACCTTCGATGCAACAAAGTCACAACAGCTCATTGTTGAATTTTATGTATAAGAGAATTTTTAAAATTTTATTTTTTGCATTTTTGTCGTATTACTGGATTATCTACTATTTGTAGTAGGTTGTAAGTCTTTATAAAATCAGTTGTTTATTGTGTTTGCTATTTAATTTTACGTAAAAAAATTATTTTTAATAAAAAAAATTACAATAAAAGACAACAAGAAAGAGTCCTGATTTGTGACTTTGTTGCATCTTTTACAAATTCCTTTCTTTTTTCCGGCTCCAATTTACTAAATTCCTTGCAGTGACATAAATTGTGATTATTATTGCAAGATACACAAGTCGATTGAATTAAAGCAGCTCCATTAAAACTTCTTTCCTGTGATCTGTTATCTCTCAACGGCGCAGTACAAGATGTCGACTCCAATGTTCTTATGCGATTTTCCAAAAATTTATCAAAATATTTTACGCAGGCATGATATCGGAACACTCCTTGCTAGCGTAGTGTTCCCAATCCCTATGAGTTTCTAAATAAAATTTTTGTACGATTAAATATATAATGATTGCGTCTCATGTTTCGGTGTTAATTCCCAAATTGTTTAAGCTGTTAAAAAATTCCTTGGTACTATCAATTAATATTTTTAACTGTCCCGATGACTGGTTGCTTAACTTCTTCATTAAAAATAAGTCACTTGTGACTGTATCGCTCCTTTAAAGTATCCCACACCGCGTGAAAGTTATTTTTAACAATTTGAAAATTCTTAATAGTATTCTTGGCCTCACCGCTTACACAAGACTTTAAATAATCCAATTTTTGAACTTCGGTGAAATTGTTATTATTGTAAATAAGCGACTTTAATGTATCTTCAAACGACTGCCACTCCTCGTATGCTCCAGAAACTGAAGGTAAGTTAATTCTAGGCAACTTAATGTCTGCCGCGATTGTATCACGATCGGAAGACGTCGATCTATTAAACGGTAATGGGGCAGCAGGCTTCAACATATCTTATAAGTCCTCTCGCAAGCCGGTAAAGAAATCTTTGCACACGCTATGTTCATCTTGTACGAAATATTCCAATGTTTGTTTTTCTGCCTTGGCTTAAATCGCAATAGGTTATTATGCGCCGCGCGATACGCCTCCCAGTACTCTTCGATGCACTTAATTCTAGTCTGGACATATCCACGCGTAAGCCTATTCCTTGGACACTTGTTGATGTTTATTTGCGCCTTGTTCAAAAGTTGGAAAAAATCTTGTAATTGTTCCAAAACGTTTGCACATGTAGCCATAATTAACGATGTATTAAACCTTCTTATTTTCACTGCATAGATAGTCACACTTGTTTACGTCTTGTTTCTCGGAGCTCGGAACCGAACAATAGATTCGATCGAATAAACTACTTATTTATCACTTAAATGCACTCGCGTTAAATCCGACTCCATTATGAACTATATGTACATATTTGATATAAAGTACTAGTTTGTTGTGTGGCCTGCCGGGATGATGTGTAATGAAAAAAGTGACTGTGCAGTACTATGGTTCAACAATGAGGTTCTTGAAATCTGGTCATGACACCGGAAACCCAGAGTCTGTCTTGCCGCCAATGTATCTTCGAAAAGCATTGACAGCCAGAAAGCGAATAGAAGCACAGACCTCGCCAGAGCGCAGCTAGGTGCACTCTCGTTTTCGGGACCTCACCGGGCTCGACAGCAACACGTGCACGCTCCGGCACCGAGTCCATCAAACCGATAAAACACTCGCGGAGACGCCATCATTCAAGGAATCGCGACAACAATGGGGCGTGATGCCCACAGCGGAAACTTGTAAATAAGGTAGAATACAACCACGGGGTAGTACTTTCGCGGAGCGGTTCTCGCAACTCGACGACTGTCGAGTGCAATTTTGCAACTGAAGTTTATTAAATCGTCTAATAGGTGGCGCGTGCGTCGCGCCGCGGGTTGAGTTCACGCTTGCATGTTTATGGTAGGGAATTAGGATAGGATCGTACCACATCCTAATTTAATATAAATATATGTAATATTGGTGTAACGGCCATAATTTTTAAATTGGTATAAATAAATATTTTTTGTTTTACCTAGATTTGTACATATTTTGCCGTTTTCGTTTCCGTTAAAGCAGGTAAACATATTGGACAGACAGTAGATTATACTGTTATAAAGGTGCATCTTTGGGTTTTGAATAGTATTAGCTCCTTAGATTTATAAAATTTGGTGAATTTTATCTGTTATTATTATGATACGACAATATTCGGCGAATGTGATTTCATATTTATTGACTACTTCAAGGTTTTCTGTAAACGCAGTTCAAAAATAAAAATGGATTCGAATGTTGAACCAGCTGGGTAGGGTTCTTCACAAAGCTTACTGTAGACATTGTAAGGGCAACTATTCGTTCTACGAAATCACTGACATCTTGTTAATGAACAATCTATACCTACAAAATTTGATGGTTAGTTCATTTTCGAGTAGTGTGTTTGTTTGTGTGTGCATGTGTGTTAGGTATGTATTTGATAGTTAATTTGGTTAATGTAATAGTAAGAATTATTATTATTGTTTTCTTTAGTACCTTTTAATCACTTTTTATTTCAATCAATTTACAAATAAAAAAGATATGTTAATATAAAGAGTCCCGTCGCATAAGGTTAAGTTTAGAGTAGACGAAGCGAAGTAAGAAGAGTTTACTAGAATTAGCATGGTATTATTTAATTTAACATGTAATAAATAATCAAGAGAACGATTTAAATGATCGAATGTCTAAAATATAGCAAAAACCCTATGATGGAATAGTCGACATTCATGTCGACAGTGCATGGTTGTGAAATTGACATCACTAAAAGTCACTCACACCGTTGTCATTTTCACACACATGCACATTTAGGCTTTGTTGACGCGATGACGAGATGATTGTTCGTCTATTACGTTAGTATATTAAGATTATGATAAAAACATATATTGCTATTATAACAGCTGCAGCAAGACAGTCAAAATTTTATTTACTGCACTCTTAATAGAATATCCATATAAGGTACTTTTTATTTTCTATCTCGCGGGAACAGATCCATTTTCCGAAATAAAATGTATCCTGTATTATGCCCCATAATATAAGCTACTGAAGTTTTAGTGTGATAGTTTTGACTTCTGTATCGATAAAAAAGCCTACGTATGTTAAAATTTCCAAAAAAGTAATCAATAACTCTTGCCATTGTAACTAGTGAGTTTTGATCGATCTCAATCATATTGCTGCAATAAGAATCACAGAGCTAATCGAAGGCCTTCCTTATGGCGTACGACTGGATAGCCTGGACCATGGGTTAAGTTGCCAACCGAAACACTTGTCAGTGTTTTTTCTATTTAATCTTTTATCCAATTAGGAAGAGATCGAGTCCGCAGTCGGTAGCTGCGATCGGGCTATGAGTATGCTTGGAGAAACATAAGTATCCACTGGCCTTGTAGGGTTAAATAGCATCCGTTTGGTCTCATCCTGATAATCACTAGGACATAAGTCCCCAACCGACAACACCTTCAGTGTTGACTTCCGAGGGGATGCCCCCTAGGGAGCACCGTTAGCACCCCTCTTCCCCAAAAAGTTGTCGCATCCGACGAAGGCTTAGAGGCCGCAAGGCCAAAGCCAACCTCAGGTGTTGTTTAGTAGAGGCACCCTGATCTATCGGGAGTCCCACATAACCAGTGGATATGCAGACCATTCACAACCCCCCTACCTCGCATTCCACGGAGGATAGCCCTTTCTCCTTACTTGACCGCAAAAAAAGTAAAAAAGGTGGATTAAAGATTTTAGCATTATGGTGTGAGACTACTAATATTATTGAATATAATATTATAATATATTATGTATAATAACATAATAGTTGTTAACCAATATTACAAATGTCTAATTTATGCCTATAATAACCACCAATAATAATTATTAGAATAAATATTAAAATTCCGATTATTAACGAGAAGTTACTAGGATCCTGTTGGTAATTAAGATAGTATATTGATGTTCGCGCTTTTATGTTATAGGAGGACTGTCATGGCGGCGTTCATTGTCAAGCGATAAAACCTAAAGACGCGTTGGATTATTGTGTGGATATAAAAAGTGATTCAAGAATTACAGTGTTATTTTCTTCATATCTAACATTTACGAGGCTATCCCGTATTGAAAAACACGTAAACTACACAAATGTTTTACGGATCTAATACATGGATTCACAAAGTGGTCGATATCGACCGCTGGGGTCGACATAAACGAAAATTGTTTTTGGGGGTCGACGAGTTCCAAGAATCGACCCGTAGTAATGTTTTGTTTTTTGGGCTTTTATAAGTAAATGCATTTTTAAAGTAATTTGTCTTGGGGTCTTTGTATCACTTCATTTTGGAAAAGGGATCTCTTACCGAAAATAGTTCGGGAATCCCTGATCTATTACAACACAGCGTCACTGGCATAGTTACGACAATTTACTATATTTGAATAAATGCATATTTTCAGATGATCACAGTGACCAGTTGTTACCGTGTCACTGCTTAAATTGTTATCAATTTAACATTTGATCAAACATTGGATTAAATAAAGCCGATTTGCACGTTGTTTAAAGCTCACAAAATTAATAATCAGACTATATTTGCTTGACGTACGTGGTGCCTAGTAAAATACCAAGTGGTTCGATGTCCACAAAGCGTAAATTGATGCGTATTTTGAGTGTACATAGTCGGAATTTAAGCGCAGACCTCTCGACGTACGTACGAGGAAGGCAGCGCTTGTGTCCTGCTCTGTACACTTCACGGCAAATATATTCAGAATATTTTATAGTTGATTCAAAATAACCGACCAGGTTGGTACAGGAGCTCTGTGTAAAAATATGTTAAAGGCTATTCAAGAAGTTGTGTTATGCGTTATTTACAACCAATTATTTTCTGACATTTGACTATGTTTTTTTATATACGATTAGCTGGCGGCCGGTGCGCTTCGCTTCAACAAAAAAAATCTACCATTTTTAATACGTGAATAAAAAATATTTTTTTTGCGTTTAACATTCTTGTTATTGTTGTTGGTTATACTTACTATATTTTTGGTTTTGCCATTTTAAGCAAAATCAAATAAACTTCTCAGTTACCAACGCGGGAACAATGTATTTAGTGTTAATGTCGAATGCTGCCGCATGCATATATACAAAATTTCATATCAATTCGACATATGGTTCAAGAGATAAAAATCACCGCCACCAGCGCCACCTATTCGACACTAACGTAACTATGCTCATCGGAGTGGTCATGTCGCCCTTTACATGTATGCAAAGTTTCATATCATTTCCGCTAACGGTTCTCGAGTTTTAGCTGAACATAAATACACTCATACATTCTCTTTCACATATACATGATAATAGGTACTCGTAATATTTTATAGATTCAGATGTGACCCAGTTTTATTATTTGTATAGAATTTAAACTGTACGTTATGAAAAAAGTGCGAAAGACGGACGTGAGCATAAAGGTTTCTGCATTTTACTAAATGTGTGAAACATCAAGTATAGGATTCAGGATTCTAATTGCTTACATGCTTTATTACGGTAATGTTGCCAACCTCTACCAAGTCTATATCGCGGCGCCCTTTAAACAGCAGATCTAAACCAATCAGCGTCGAGCGCTCCCCACCAACGCGCCGCGAGCGCTGACCGACAGCTCGCTAGCGCAGTATCACGGCGACACGCGTCAAAATAACATTTCGTGCAGGTATTTGTTTAATGTGCTTCGGGCGCTGAAGGAAAAGTAATACATCTAGTTTAGTTGTACTAAGGTGTTCGTTAACACTAACGTAGTGGAATTCAAATAAAACTCGCCTCAAACAATAAAATACTTTGCAAAAAAAAAATCAATTTATTATAACCATATCTATCTATGAATACACAATTTATTTACAAAAATAATTGTTAATAGAACAATTATAAGTAAGTACATTCAGTTATAAATAAGAAAGTATTGAAATTAAATCTAAACGAATTAAAAACAACATCACAAAACGATAACATATAAAAATTTAATTTTATATTTAACGAATCGTTTAACATTTATTATGTACACGATTCGGTAATCGGTAAAAAAAAAACAGTTGTTTTAATTAAAAAAAACCCGACTTCAATTTAAAGGTGAATTTGTTGGTTTCATCTCATCTCTTTTTCACCCTTAGGCGTGGTATAGTTATTTCAATTTTTAACGGAACCAAACTGGCGGTATACCTCCGCGAATAAAGAAAAAAGGATTTTCCAAGTCGATCAGTACCTGACGGAGTTCTGAGGTGACAAATAGAAAAAAAACTAATTCAGTTCCTCCTTTTTTGAAGTGGGTAAAAAATGGACATTGTCTTAAATTATTTTTTTCGCATTTACTATTACTATTTCCTAAAATTAATTTGAATATTTTCAATTTTCATTTGCATATATATACAGTTTTCCTTAGAGACATTTCATGAAACACGAAGGTGGCATTACATGTTTGTTTGCGTGAAAAAAAATATAATAAGCTGACATGTCAATATACCAATCATCTCTTTCTTACGACCATAGGACCGCTTGTGTGAGAGAGTGACGGAGATAATTCTATTCCATTTTTAATTAATTGCCAATGTCAAATGATAATAATGCCTCTGGTACGGAATACGGTAAGTTCACAAATTAACTCCACTGTCATGTCACCCAAGTAAAAAAAATATGAAGTTTTTTTATCCGGGTGACAGCAAAGGAAAAATGATCATTATGCCACTAATGTCAATGTAGTTTGCTACAATAACATTATAAGCCTATTTATTCCTCCGATTAGTTTTGCAATTACATTATTTAAAAATAATAGACAATGCCCATTGAAATAACATATATTCCTATGTTGTTCTCTACTTAAATTCGATTTTTTGGTACAAAAATGTCTTTAATATTGTTAATAGACCACGAAGTGCTAATATTCAAACGATATCATTTTTTAATTAAAAGTTCAGCTGTAGCTGTAGAGGATATAACCAACAAATCTGTCATCCAAAACTCATGTACTCGTGGTAATAAGTCGCTTTAACTTGACTATATGTCAAGTCAAAATGCTTAGGGGAATTGATTAAAAAAATATGGAGTTGTGAAAATGTAAATATCGAAACACGACAGAATGATACTGTAGTTTTTTTAATTATGTGCTTTGCAAATTAACTGAATAATAATAAATTGGTATATTACTGTACTTTTAGTTTGCGTTTCCAAATCTAGATGGCGTTACTGAAGAAAACACTTATGTGTCAAATGTCGTGTTGCCCTCTACAGCCCAATATGTAAATCTATAATGAGGATCTGATCTTAATATTCAAATGACAAAAAATTTTAACTTTCTCTAGGAAATGTCGCTTAAGAGATATTAACACTTCGCCGTCTTGCACCAGTACCTAATTTGTTTTTGACAACAATGTATGTTACAAATTAAACCTTAATTGTAATATTAATAAGGACGTACGAAACCTATACGCAGACGAATGTGCTTAGGACTGTTACAGATTAGGCGGCTTAAGGGCGCGTTAAACCTCATAGTTTTACTGTAGTCTAACGAACTTTTACACTCACTCGATCACAGACCGTGCGCGGGGGGAGACTCGGTTCCCAAAACTTTAACAGCGTTTCGGGAAAAGCGTTCAAGCATATTGTAATTGATTGATGTGAAACTTTAGTTTTTATATTCGTTTATTACGAGCTACGATATTTATTCAAACACTATAAAGGTAGTTAAATTCAAAAATGCAAATAACTCGTTTCCAATAAATCTCGAATATATATAATTACATCGACGCTTAAAAGCCAATTACGAATAAGTGACAAGAATAGTGATTTTGTATTAAATTAAAATTGTCATACTGAATTTTGCACTAGCGTGAGTATTATTGTTGCTTAGTTAAAGCCTGATATAATTTAAAAAGTAAAGCACCGCTAGTTCCATTTCCGTGATATTAATTTCCAAAAATTTCAATACTTCTTGACTCTCCTATAAAGTAATTTCATGTCGCTTAATAAAAATCGCTCTGCAAGTAATGTCTTTTTTTTTATTTACGGGCATTAGCATTTACGGGCAACAAATTCGTCGTGTTAAAAGGAATATGTATGAATAAATATATATATATATATATATATATATGTACTTATAACAGGCATTAAAATCGATATGATACGAGTGCTAAAAACCGTTCTATGCGTGTTATAACCGCTCAATCTGTAACCGCCCTTATTCACAAGGGACGCCGCTGCCATGACAACGATTACAATGCTTCTCATATAACTTTACAATTATGTCCACACAAGACAACAGTTTGCGGTCCCTGCATTGTACGTTAAAACATATTTAACCTCATAAAATCAACAATAAGCTTTCATAAACTATATTATGCACCGTAACAACATGTCCGATTGTGTATCGGTTATGAAAGGCTGTGTGCAGACGGAGCGGTTAATTTGTTTATGTATAAAAAACGCGCGTTTTAATACTGTGAAACAAAGTTTGAAACGGAACGACGTTACATTAGTATGACTATTCAAGGTTTTAAGCACCACTCTTGGCCGGCGCTAACGGAGATTTCGGTGGCCGGAGAGCCACTGGAATTATTTAAGCCGCCCGTTGCCTTTCGAAAATGCTTACAAACGACACTGTGCCCGATGAGACACCAAAACGCTCGTAAACCTTCCGACGTTCAACTTCAAACGCTTGGAACGGACGCAACCCTAACTAGACAGGGTTGTCAACGCTTCGGTGGTAATATTAAATTATAAACGTAAAAAGAATACGGCAACCAACTGTTCCACGTGGAAACCAAATTTTTTAAATTTTAAAGTAAAATAATTGGTCATAAATTAAACGCGAAAGCGTAAATTATTAATATATTTACTGACGAGATAAGCTTGAAAAAGTCCACGCAAACATACAATACTTCACTGTTTGTTCAATGTTCCATTAACATTACGCCCATGTTGCGCTCTTTCACGTACGAGTGAACAGGAGTATTGCGATTCGAGTGAACAGGAGTATAGTTGTCTCTGTCTACGTTTGAATTGACTTACAATGTTTCGAGTGTCGTATAACAGATGTCGCTAGTAGAATCAAGAATACTGTTTTGTAATTTTTTTTTATTTATTAATAGTCGATTTTCAAAACATGTAAACATGTGTGTTAAACATGCCAACGAGATTTACGTCATGAACATCCCGGCTGGGCGGGCGACGCGGTTTGCGTCGTCATTCATTATGCGCATTGCAAAGGACTGGATTAACTTGCCCGCGTCGGTGTTCCCAGTTACATACGATGTGGGAGTCTTCAAGAGGAGAGTGAATAGGCTATTAAAGTTCACCATCTTAGACTTCATCACCACTTACCATCAGGTGGGATTGTTGTCAAGTATTATCTTATTGTATGTAAAAAAAATGATGCTGGTAACACTTCGCTGCGGTACACATTGTTGCTTGTTTTTATTAAAGTTTTAAAAATACTATACTTTGCCCAATGGTCCAATTTACACCGTTATCATTCATTAAACTCCTCTGTACGATCTTTCCTCATTGAATAATAATTAAAATCTAAAGCTAGTACACGAAACAACAGAATATCGTCCGACAATCGGATGAGACGATGGCTTTGAAGTAAGGATGTTATTTATGGATATGAAATTTAATATCTGGATATGAATACGGATGTATGAATTATATTTTACCGGTTTCGGTTAAATTGTTTCGGATAATTTCGGTAACGGATATTAGATGATTTATTACTTGGAAAAAAAAATACATAATATATTTCCAAGGTGACAGCTCGACTTTATTTCATGTTATTGTGTACTTAGTATTATACACGCAGAGAAAACAATAGCCTTAAAAATTAAATAATAAAAACTGTTTAAAATGAGAGCGACGCGACTAGCGTATCGTATCAGCCGGCGAAAATCTGTCATAGCGCATTTTATTTAGACTCAACCACTATCCGAAATTATCCGAAACATTTTTATCGGATTCGATTACGCTTTCGGACATATCCTTATTTCGGAAATCCGATAGTTTCGGTTACGATTGCGGAGCCCCATAACATCCCTGCTCTGAAGTGTTTTGTTTTTACTTATTCATGTATAAATAATTATTACTCCTTACTCCTATACAATTGCGTGGATCACTCTATCTATTGTTAAAACCGCGTGAAAGTCTGTGCATTTTTTTTTCGTACATAACTTTGTGAAGTTTTGAGTTTGATTGCTCCTATAAATAAACGTAATAGAAAATACTAGATACTTAATTTTTTTTATCATACCAGCCATTCCCGGCCCACTTTCCTGGAGTAAAATGGTCTTCTCCGATAACTTTTAATATACAGTAACTTTAAGTAACACTGAACTTTGTGAGTATCGTGCGATTTATTCAATTTTTTTTACACATTTACCGCTACCGTTTCCAAGGCATTTGTTTTCTGGAATTTATGATTCAGACTTATATATATGTGACTCAAAATATTGCAAATTATTACGTTTTAAGTGTCAAACACAGAATGAAACGAAACTAAGGCTCTTCTACGTAATTTTGAACTTTCAATTATGCGGAGAAGTTCATTCGACCAGATTTTACAGAGCAAGAACAGTTTAAGAAAACAAAACTATAAGTTACATAGAAATATTTGCCAAATGTCACTATTGTTCTTTACAATATAAATATGAGCAGAAAAATGTTACAATCAAATTCAACGCTACCAATAATTACTGCAATGTAAATTACACGTACCAACATTCGAAATCATCTTAATTATAATATAAATCGTATCACAACATAATTATAGCGTAATTTGAAACGAGTGCAAGGACAAACAGACAGAAATAGCGACTTTATTTTACACTAACATATATATAATATTTATACACGTCAGCAATAATTATTTATTGTAACAGCTGTTTTTAGTTTTTAATCGAAGCGTTTTTAAAAGATCCTTCATAAAAATATGATTCCAATCGTATCAGTATTCAAGGACGCGTCTCACATAGGACTCACAATCTGGTACACCCGAACGCAATGCTTGACTATCTTGCGTCGACCCGTCCTTGGGTTCAATAGTCTGTTCGCTAAGTAGTACCGGTACACCTGAACAAGATGCTGGACTTTTTTCCTAACCAATACGTTACATCGCGCTCACGTATCGCACCCGTCGGCCCCACTCCGCCGCTAGATAGCTTCACCACACGAACGTCAGCAGCCCCAGCGACATGTCGGGCGGACGTCATGCGAAGTAGCTATACACCCTGGGCTCGCGGCCCACCGTCGTCATGTTGGTGCACAGCTCCTGGTCTCTGCAACGGGATGGAACTCCGTTTCAGAACACAACCACTTAATAGCACTACTATCATAGACACACACACGCTTTTAAACACACAAACATATTAAAACACGCACAGGCACGCACGCACACGCACGCAAATTGCGCGCACGCACTCGTATGCGTATAAGTATCCCCCCCTCCCTTGAGACGCTCACCTGATATCCCCCCACCCGCCGTTGCCCTTGGTGAGCCGCTTGTTGTGCTTGGCGCCGCCGGCGGTGACCGTCGCGGAGACCCGCGCCGGGAACAGGTACTGCTTGGCGTTCTGCAGCAGCTTCTGCACCTTGCTGATGACCGTCGACGCGTTGCAGTTCGACTTCTTGTGGTGGATGCCGCTGTGTTAAATTATTATTATTTTTTTGTTTTTTTTTTATGTTGATAGCCGACAAACGAGCGGATTAACCAACTCATGGTAAATAGCCACCGTCGCCCGTGGACATCGGCAAGACCAAATGTATCACTGATGCGTTGACTTGATAATAAACAACTTGAACAAGCAGGCCGGCTTCTGTCGTTTTTTACGACACCCTATTCCGCCAGCGTTGGGGAGAGCATTCTTAATACGACACAAATATAAATGATCAGAGTGTATGAATTAATGAACGAACACTTCACACACACACACCCGCACGAGAATTCCTTACGTGACGGTCGATATGTACTGCATACGCACATGAATGTGACAACGCAACCGGCTCTTAGAACACTCTGTGTCACAAAAATGCCCGGACCGGACGTCGAACCCGGATGGCTCACGTCGCTGCGATGAAACCCACACGACTCTTCGATGTGTTCCGAATCAAAACCACCAATCCACGACAGCAACAGATGATACAGAAACTTTTAATTCAAATTTTAAATTTAACATCAAATTTAATCATTTAGGTGTTCTGTAAATACACTTATACACGTCATTTTTTATTTCTACTACCGTTTAGAAATTTGCTTTAACATTGACGAGAAGAAACGGCGAAAGAAACTCCTCAGTACTTTTTATGAATCAACACATGGCAATTACAAAAGTGTAAACCTGCGCGGAACCGGTTTCGACACTTATCTCCAGACGTCCTTGTCATTAATATATTCATCTATACCACAATATGATTTACCTAGGGGCTGTACTTTAACGCGACGCTTAAAAGTTCCACAACTTAACTCACCCATCAACTTTGGAGCCCCACTGTAAAATCGAACAATGAGCCCCATAAAAGTACGACGTACCAACGAACGCCACATAAAACACTCACCATTCACCGATATGAAACACCCTCGGCCCCTTGCAGAGGATCACCTTGAACTTGTCGCGTCCAGGTCTATTCTGCGACAGATGCAGCAGCGAGTAGTCCCAATTGTAGTCGTCGTAAGCGCAGAACTGCTCCTGCAGCGCCACAATATCGTTCCACACCGTCCTGTTGAACACCATCCCCATGTTGTGCATGCTCGAGTGCCACGGGGTTATCTCCACCTGGAATCGTTTGGGGATACATACACGCTGTCACGTGTCAGGGGAGGTAGGGGAGGCTACCGATAAAAAAGTTCGCTAAACAAAAAAGTACTCGACGTATTTTCATGCGGTTTCTACCAATCGATAGACAGGATTTCGAGGTTTACGTGAAAAAGTTATTAAGCGCCTCGCGATGGGGGTGAGGGGGAGATACTGCATATAAACCTCTCTTAAAAGCTATTGTAAAAAAAACTTCATGCGGACTTCAATGCAGCTTTTACCCGTCGACAGATTTAAGGGAGGGGTGAACGCGAGATATCGATCAAACGCCTGATAGAACGGGCGACAACTGTATCTTATAAAGTATACGTAACGAATGTAATGATTCTTTTCTCGAAGCAAAGTGAGAAGATACTAATTCTTTAAAACAATTAAAAAAAATAGTTGGTAGAAAGACCGGTTTGAATTATTTTCATGTAAATAATTTTTAAAAATTAGACACAACATCATTTTATAATTTACGTGTATTGTCAATAGATTTAGGCACATCAATATTTATTTCTGGCAATTCAATGAATAAGAGACTCCTCTTTTATATACATTAATCTGTATAGTAAAAAAAGTATGATACTGCAATCTGCTCATTGTTCACTCGATACTTATACACAGGAAACGTATTGCGAGGCATAGACAATGAGACTTCGCGCCATTACTCAAACACAATCTGTCAAGTCGGTTAGCCTGCGGTTGTGGCAGCCAACATCAATCTCGCGCGTCGTTTGACACTTGACAGCGTTGAGCGTAACGTTTGGGTTTGGTTTAAATCAAGTTCGGAGTTAACTGCAATGTTTTGTACATGAAACTCATTCTTGCTGTATAATAAACTTTTCGAAAATAATCCAAATAAAACTTTACCTAAACGACAAGTGATCAAACTGAAAATAATTTTAAAATTAAATCATAACTTAAAATACAAATCACAGTAAGTACCTAAAATTAACATTCCATGACAAGCGGTAAGAAGCAAAGCGCGAAAGCGAATAAAAACATCCAGTTGATTGAGTTGATTAAACCAAACAACTGAAATAAAATTCATTCCAACACTAATAATGTTTGATGAGCGGATTCGGACTAAACCGAATATTCAAATTTAAACGAATATTACTATTAAAACCAATAATCGTATTCCGAACAATCCAATAAATTATTCGCCGAAAAATTTAGCAGAATATTCTCTATTTGGCATAATATTCATATGAAGACGAAAATTTGTCTGTTAATTAATTAATATTCGTGTTTAATATTCGGATTAAATCCTTAATTTTCCACCGACACGTGAATGCCAATCTAACATATAAAAAAGCACTAGAAGCAGACATTGAGTGCATTTTACGAATTCAACTTCAAACACATGCATTCAAAGGTAAATCTGAAACAATATAAAAAAAAGTTTTTCAAGTCAATTCATACTTTCATTAAATAAGTACAATCAATATAAATATATATTTATATTCTTTTTTCTCCCATATGAAACTAAAATTAAGTGTAATCCACTGCAAGTTTAAAAAAGTATATTTGAACATGACTCGGTGAATGTAAAGTATTTTTGAATTTGAACAAGATATGTAAATAATTGTATGCAGAGATAGTGTAAACTAACAGTAGGAATTAAAAAAATACACGCTCAAAACATTAAATACGATAATTTGTACAAATGTTTAAATCACTTAGCCAATACATCATCAACTTTCGCCCAGACAGACAGACAAGTTTCAACGGGTACTCACGGTTTTTACATTTGCACCTACGTATCGACCTGGGCCCAGTCCCGCCGTCTCAATAGATGGTAATATAGGTGAATATACAGAAATCGTGAGGACTTGTCGCATCTAATGTCTGTAATGACACAACCTTAAAATTTAAAGGTCATTTACGTTCAGACTTTTATGTTCTTTAGTTTCCATCGACTTTCACCTTCAATGATATTAGTATTGGTCGAATAAGTATTAGTTTACTTGGAAACGGTCCGCGAGCACCGTGTATTAATATATACCTATATTTATTTGGCATACATCCATCTAGAATAACGTATCTTTCAAACGGTAAAAGAATTTTACAGATAGATGCCGCAGTTCCGAAGGTTACTCTCGGCGGACACAAAAACGTGACCAAATTCTCCCTCCCTTTATAATAAATTAATTAATAAAATAAAAATTTAATTAATTTTATTTATTTATTCATTAAGTCGCTTCGCAGGCGTGAAGTTTACCAATGAACAAAATGAAAGGAGACGCTTCAAAAAAACATATCAAGTATATTTCATTCATCATCATTATACTTCTATCACCAGTGGCTCGGTCTGTTCGTCGAGAAGGTATCCATCCAACCTAATATTTAACTGAGCACAACTAACAAACTGAACGTCACATTTTTCATTCGCACTTTCATACAACACGCCACCCCAATATCCAACTATACCGTTGAATTCCTCATAAATTTAATTTCCCACCTACCTCGTGCTGACGATCACAAAAACACCATCCAAATCGATCGAGCCGTTCTCGAGTGATGATACCATCGTACATAGTGCTCGCGGATTATTGCAAAATAAACTAATACTCATTCAACTAATACTAATGCATTACCGTAATAATGCTTCATTATATCCATTAATTACTCCATCGTTTAATTAAAATTATTAAAATGAAAAGCAAAGCGATTGTATTTACAGTATATATTTAATTATAATTTAATTAAATTCTAAATTACACACCGGTAAAATTTGCAGTTTTATTATCATCTTGAGCTATGAATAAAATGCTATATATATCATCACCCATGCTTAGAAAGCAGTAGGAAATCTAAACGCGCGGCGTAAATCTAATTTACAGCCCTAGGGATGTAAGTAAACTTGGAGATCGAGTCACTCTAGGCTCGCAAGAATACAATCACGAAGCTCTCTCTAGCACTGAATAACTGCAACTGTGGTGTTAATTATTTATTACTTACATCCCCAATAATCTAATCATACATGCATTTGCTTCACGAACTTCACAGTCTATATTTATATGCTGAGTTATTAAAAAAATTGAAAACAAGCTACGGCTAAGCGCATTCAAGGAGATTATATACAAAACAATTTTAGAATCCATCACGCATACCTAGCAACACCGTGCAAAAGAACGTAATACTATAATACAAAGTGTTGCCACCATGAGTTACTTTCGATGAGAGTTGTATTACAAATTACTCTATTATAAAATTCATATTCAATTCGGGACGTGCCGAAGAACATAAAAACCGTTAGAAATCACGCCGCGAAAGGCCGGTAGTACAGCGCCCCTGGCGGCGAAATTTAAAACTAAATTTGTTGTATTATTTTTGTAAAAATCTACAATTTCAAAAAATAATGCTGTAATTTTTTTTTCTAATTTGCTTTATCATAATAACTGTCAACTCGGCACAAATTCATATATGGAGTTATTTCCATAATCTACTCATGCGAAGCAAGGATGAGTGGTCAGTATTGTTTTTAAATTTTTTCATAGAAGCAAGGTAATTCAAAAGCCAACTCTTAGTTTCAATCGACGGCGCCCCAATGCATCGATTGATATTAGTTCTGCTCACCGGCAACAGATGGCGTTGCTTGTTATCGAAACTAAATTTATTTATGAAATTATTATCAATTCTGTATGTCAAAATCGATTCACGTAACTCATGGTTGCTGCATTAGTCTGCCAGTTAAATGAGATTTTAATATTGATTTAATAGATCGTTAAGTCGAATTTGTAAATTTAATCTGGCAACAGCTATAGTAACGTCACCTAGCGATTTGCTCTAATAGAGGCTACGATTACAAGCCTCGAGTAATGAGCTAATAATTCCGCTTACAGCCCATAGATGGCGCTACTTGATACAAAATATATAAAATTTAATTTAATCATTGACATAAGATTTCATTTTGTACATTATTCTTTATTTATGTTGAGTATATTTATCATAAATAAAAGCGTGGCAGTCCAATTCTATGCTTGCTCTATGGTAAAATACATAAGAGTAGCAGCTATATATGGAAGCCATTTAAACACGGTCCAAGTGTTGCCAGATCTGGATTTATAAATACCAATAATTTTAAGTCGAGACATTTAAAAGACATATTAATTGCATAACAATAAATTTAATAAAATAGGATCCATTACTGTGAAAATATTTCTATTTTTTTAAATATTTTTTGTCTTAGACAATTTTCATAAAGATATGAAAATGATTATAATGGTTCCCTCGTTGTCTTAGAAATAGTTACTAAAACAACTAAAATTGAAAAGTTTTTAGTCAGTTAGTAATAGTGCAACATATTATTATTTTTAAAAACACTAACATTAATTCTATTAATATTTTTCAAACTGTAAATTAAATAACATTAACAATAACATTTTTATAAAATAAAGTTAACAATCGAAAAATATCCATATAGAATACAACAATACATTAAATTTATGGCTTGACCGTATATAAAACCCGGGACTCCTCACCCAGCGGGGTCACTATAATCATTGAATTGTTCAAGAGTTCAATAAAGCCGTATTAACTATACGTTATTCTTTTAATCGCAACATAACTAAAACAATAATATATTTAACCACTTACATAATGCGATAACACTAGTCCCAAAAATTAGAAAACGAATGGTCTCCATAAATAAAATCATAACGGCCGACTCTGGCGAAACACAAATAAATCACAGACAATCTGTTGTAAACGACAGATTACAGCAGTCAAAGAAACGGTCACGATAGCCGAATCTGGCAACACAACACTAGATCATAGACAAAAACAGACCATGGACAATCTGTTGTGAACCACAGATCACAAAAGACAAAAAGTAATTATTTTTATACAATATCTATATATGAAATATATTTTATTATGTTGCATTATTACCACACGACACCGCTATAGCATTACTGCAATGTCCGATGCGCTGTGTACAAGAATATCTTGCGAGTCGTAAGAAACACAAATACTAACCATATTCCATACACTACGAATAGGACTCGATAACATTATTATTATTTTTCTTAATATTATTCTTCGTTAAACCTGTGGTCTGACGAGCTTTTTTTATGATATTGGATATTTTCTTAATAATTTGCCTTTAAACGGTGAGATTTTAATTTCAGAATTGTGAAAAATACATTGAATTAATGCTTACTGATTACTGTTGAACCATAGACAAATTTGAAAGTTTCAAAAATCGCAAACAAGTTCCTTTTTTACTTTCCAATACAATTGTGTACTTTGACAGCATGAGACCACAGACTATATCCAACGGTACATATAAAGAAATAAATAAATAAAACCAATCCACCGAATACCTTCTGCGTATTCGAATACAGATTCGGATACACCTGGTAGTTCCACGCCTGAGTCTCCATCTGCCGCCTCCTCCTCTCCTCGTTCGCCGCTCTCACTTGCTGGATGTAGCTCAGGTTGAGCTGCTTCTTTCTCTATGGCATAAGGTTCAGAATCGCTTGGCTGACTCAAAACTATTCAGTGTTCAATTTTGTTTTTCTTATGAAAAGCTGCAAATTCTTTACAAAAACAATCTAAATATATATAAATTATTTTTTGT
>PDGT01000121.1:35326-193014 GCA_003671415.1 Megathymus violae
ATATATGGGTCTACAAAAAGCGTTTGTTCTAAACTTGAATGCCGAGTTGCAAAAAAAAACTGCTGTGGCGCTGATGTGGTCGCCTAATTTTTTTATATTAAAAAAAAATCTATATTTACAAAGCAAAATGATACTCCAAGTCGATTCAACACGTTCAGTATTTCAATAATGCGAGTTATTTCACATTTTTATTAATACACAGCGTTTACAACACTGAACTGTTTTTTTACTTTTTTTTTTAATATTCAAGTACTGCTTAAAAAAATTAACATAAATTATGAACAAGTTAACAAACAACCCGAACGCACGCTATTTCGACAATATTGTCTATGACTGTATTTTTGTGATAGACTTGTCTTTCGTATGGACGCGTTCAAAATAACTATACTACATTGGGGTCGTTTGTACGTTTCAAATCAAGTGAACGTATGTTGAAATATAAACAAAAAATTGCAACAAAACACACTCACAGCGCAGTGTTTTCGTAAAGAATTTTAAACTAGTAACCGATTTAAATTAATAAATATAACCGGCAACCGATAACGCTAACCGTAACCGATATCGGTAACCGTAACCGATAACGGCAATCGTAACCGATAACCATACGTCGTAATCTGTTACGCGTCTGTCGTGTCGCGCCTGCCTACGTTGTGCCGGTCGACGTCGATCGGTGCAAACTGCAACGTTCCCGGCGACCACTGAACAAACTCGACATTAATGCGCTCTCTAACAATGTGTAACATATAAATGTTTGTATTGAATGCGTCATAACCGAATCGTATAGTTGCTGACCCCATAGCCCGGTCGGCGGTGCCCCCGCCCGCCGAGCGAGAGGTCCCTGGTTCGGTTCCGGATAAAAGTTTAGTTCTCGAGTCGCGGGTGTTTGCGATGTCACATTTGTGTTTGTCCGTGTCGTGCGCCACGCAGGGAGTCGTCCCAGTGCGGGGGTGTGAGTGTGTGAACGATTATCATTTTTTTATTTATTTAAAACTCTCTCACGTCAAGACACATAGACATTTTAACGGTGAATTTAAATATTAAAATGAATCGACCGTGTTCTAGCGGATTTTAATTTGTCTTTCGTTTTAACAAATTGCACCTCCATTTTACATTGCACGTTGCACAAAACGCGATCGGCGACTGTGACGATATTGCTATATTTATCGAATGACAATCGAGAAAAAAATCGATTGTGTCGCTGACGATGATACCTGGTCGTCGTGTTGTTAATTAGTATAGTATAATTCAAAAAGCTAAATTGATTATGAATATTATAATAATGCTCCGTATTAAAGATAATACGTAGAATACAAAAGAAGACTCCGCGGGCTGTATCTGTGCCCGCGTCTTCGTCTGCGTGGAATTTAACAAAAAAGTTATTTAGTAGAAATAAAAGTAGCCTAAGTTACTCCTTATCACATCAGCTACCTGCCAGTGAAAGTCCCGTCAAAATCGGTGCAGCCGTTTCGGAGATTAGCCGGAACAAACAGACAGACAGAGAGACAAAAATTGTAAAAAATGTTATTTTGGTATATGTACCGTATATACAGTCATATGCATGTAGTAAAAAGCGGTTATTTTAATATTACAAACAGACACTCCAATTTTATTTATTAGTACTCCAATATAATCCGCCTGGCCGTACGTATGTCTCTAGAGAAAACGTAATTGAGTCACAAAAAAAGAAACAAAAAAAAACTCTCCACCTTTTCCAAAACGCATACACAAAACCAATTTAAAAAAAAGGCAAGGAAAAAAAGGAAAAAAACTTGAATTTCGAATCCAACGACCGGCACCCCAGCGCCATCTAACCTTGTCCCCCGTCAAATGGTACTGGTAGGTCTTGAGGTATGTCCCGAGGCACAGGATCTCGCAGTGCGGGCAGCTCTTGTCCGCAGTCGCGCGCAGCAGGTACAGCATGTGGATGAAATCTTCTGCCACATAATGGTCTTCTTCCAGGAACACGACCATGCCTACAAGTTGAAATAATCTCTTATGAATTATATCGTACACATCGCAACGGTGTGCCTCACATGTCATACATATCGCAACGGTGTGCCTCACGTGCCGTACACATCGCAACGGTCTGCCTCACGTGCCGTACACATCGCAACGGTGTGTCTCACGTGCCGTACACATCGCAACGGTCTGCCTCACGTGCCGTACACGTCGCAACGGTGTGCCTCACGTGCCGTACACATCGCAAGTCATCCATCCGGCGCGCGCCTCTAAATTTTCAAGTTATATTCATGTTACAAATTAATTATCACTTAATAGAGCAAAACACCGTGCAGGATAGTGTTCCTGAATTCCAATTGGCCGGCAACGCATTGGTGACGCCCCCGGTGTTGCTAGTTACCATGGGCAGCGGTGAACACTTACCATTGGGTGACCCGTCTGCTCATTTGCATGCCTAAGGCATAAAAAAAATTCTAAATAATGTTCTTACATGTTCATGGAGTCTGTCAATCCGCACTTGGCCAGCGTGGCGGATCATAGTTTGAAACTGTTCCATTATAAGCAACCCCGATCCCAGCAATACAATAATTATTATTCGAGACATACATTATCTAACGCGTACCGGTGGAGGGTAGTTGTGAAACTGACGCGTTCCGATGAACGAAGTCAGTCTTGCGACGGACGCGGTACGAGGCGGGCGTGCCGCCGCGCCCGTCCGTGTGTAGTAGGGACATCACAACGACCGCCGGACATCTGTGCCCCACTCACCGGTGTGCCCCGCAGTGCACTGCAGCTGGTTGAACACCCGGTTCGCCTTCCACCACCAGTGATGCTTCGTCTGCGTGTACTTCGCCTCTCGGTAGTGGCCGTGGGAGTCTGGATGCAACGCGTTGTTGCACCCCAGCTGCTTCGCTCTGTGGATTGACGTCACAGGTACGTTTCGTTCAAATTTCGAATTCGAATGTCAATGTTAGATGCCGGTTCGGTTGTATCTGTGGTACTTTGGGATAAAAAAAAATAGTTTTACAATTTGTACAGACTTACTGACTTGTACAGAAAATATTATAAATATTTCTAATATTATATTAATATAATTCAGAAGTACTGAGGATGCCGAAATTTAAAGTACGATTCGAAGTTCGAGAACATTTAATATTTATTTTTGGCGCCATGATATTATCGTCTGTGACGTCACAGGTGAGGCGCTATAACGTGCAACTCATAGTTGTCACTGTGAGCAGTAAATACTTCCCTTAGCAGTTACTTGCCGCTCCTTCTCCCCAGACCGCCCAGTCTTAACAACATGACAACTCAAATTATTTGCATTGCAGAAAAACTATGCTTGAATAAAATGTTCATGCTGCCTTCAATGCTCGCGTTCACTTGCATTTTCGTTTTAACTCATTTTCGTTAGCGTGTTCTGCTTCGACATTCGTTGTTGCTCTCTTTCGTTGTCTTATCAAATTCCGCAATCGCTCCCGCTCCCGCTCCCGTCAACAATCGTGTCGCCGCTCCACTTGTCGTCGCTTTTAATTCTTGTTTATTACTTTCAAATTAATATAATGCTAACACGTTTAAATGTTCGCCACTCACTGTTCCAGTTTCGCGTCCCTGGGACAGTCGTTGGGGTCCACGCCGGGGAACTCGTTGGGGTGCGTTTGAATTGAATACGGATAGAATATTTGCATTACCTGAAAACGAACACACTGATCACTTCTTCTAAATTACGAGGAGGCCGAGCTGTTATCGAACGTAACTACGGACGTACGGACGCAGGAATTTGCTTCAAGTTTGTAAGATACGGAAGGGCGGGACACCGTGGCAAAGGTATAATAATTACTTATAAGGATGTCCCGACAATGGCGAAATTGTATTAGCATTTTTGAATTGAATAAACTAGTTCTACATCTAATATCTAATTATATAAAGTATAATGATTTCAGCGATATTTTATGGGGATTCGTTCGTTTTTACAATACGGTTCCAAAGTTGATACGTGAGTTGCCCGTTGTACCTTTAAACGATGCGGTAAACAGCTTATTGGTAAAGGTAATTATGGTATAGATAAATATAAAAAGTTACCTTGGTAAAATCTATACTTTTAACTAAATTATTGATCTCCTCATCGTAGTAGTCGTGTGAGAAGACCAGGAGCGTCCTGTCGATGTCCTTGGCCTGCGCCAGAGACACTATCAAGTGTCTCAAGTAAGACAGTCTTGTGTGGACCTGCGGATATATATATATATATATATTATAACTCTCCAGACAAATATCTCACCATAAATGTTGGGTGTTTCAATAAGGAATGTTACAATCTATGCGTGTAATAATAGAATTGCATCAGATCGCTTTCTGTACATGAAGGATATATGAGAAAAACTATTATTACGGGCCTTTATTAACGCAATAGGACACAAAGCAATAATTGTTAGAATTTGTGTCTGATTGTCTGTGCGTTTGTGCGCGCTAATTTCAGTAACGGCTTAACCGAATGCGTTACGGTTTTCACTAGTGTATTGCAGTAAGCATCACTTAACATTTAAGGTTCATTTCATTGCAATCGGTTCGCAAACAAATAAGTTATACATTAATATATTTCTAATTCATATGCCAAGAAAACCCAGTCGCAATGTTGTATTGTAAGGCTTATGTTTCTGAACGTAAGGCTCAAGTTTTCTGAAGCGAAGCGAGGATAGTTTAATAGTTTACAAATGAATATGCTTAGAATCCTGTTTTACTCTAGCCGTAAAATTGATGTCTTTGACCCGAGACTCACTCCACAACTTCGCTTTTGTCAAACGATAAATAAAAAAAAACCGAAAATCAAACGTCACTGTCAACTGGAAGGCGAGACTTGGTATACATATTATTCATATACAGTTTTTAATTAATTTGAAAGATTACAAATGGACGAAGAAGAGGAAATTGTTGTGGTAAATTTAATTTTAACTAACGAAGTATGTCGGATATCTCGTTTGGTGTCAACGGGCGGGTCCCTCCGCACCTAGCGACTTTACTATAAGCAAAGCCATTCAAATATAATGGCGTCCCCGTAGCCCAGTTGGTAATGACTCTACCGGCCGTACTAGTGTTTTTACCCACCCTGCGTAGCTATACTAAAGTCAGTACAAAATATTTTCAGCTACAGCATTTTAGAGTCATTATCAACCGGGGTTTCCTTCAGTGACTATAGCGGCATCCACCCATGAATCGTTTCAAAAGCAATGGCGAAGGACACGTTGTGTCACGTCGCGTCACGTCACGACACCACAGCGCGTCAAGCGAGTCACTCGCAACAACCTACTCCATTTCCAGTCGTGGTGACGTATCGAATACATTAAACGAAACTGTAAATAATTTAACGCTTTCAACGTTTGTTTAGTTCCGCTATACGAACAAAAGGAATACTAATGTTATTCATTATGATAACTACTTTTAACACCGCGTTTAATATTATTTAATATTATCGTTTAATAATATTATGTGGCAGAAAAAAAAGAAATCCGAAGCACCACCTCCAAGGCGGCAACCCAAGAAAACAATAATCCCGCGTCGCACGCCATCCCTCGTCCCACCATCCAAGGAAATTGTGTATATAACAGCAGACAAAACCACTTGCGCGAAATGCATCTGTTTCCCGAAAGAAGAACCTTACAAATCCCCAAAGTAAGAACACGCACGCACGCAGGCACGCACAGATAAATACATACATATTATATACGAGACAACCGGGTTTCTATCAATATTTTTTGATTGTTGAATTTCCATTTGCGACTAATTTCATTTTGCAGATAACAACGATTTTTATTCTCATAATAACTAGTCAATTACAATTGCACTCAAAATGTGTTCTCTATACGGAATTTACTTTTAACAATTTATTCTTATATTTTGACATAAGATATACTAATTGTGCTAGAAGTGTTATGTACCATTTATCTAATTTAAAGATGTTAACTTCCGTGTACTAGCAAATTTAATCAACATAATTTTCGAGTCGATACAGCATCCTTTACACTTATATATATATATATATATGTAAATGATTTACAATAATCGTGACGCTAATCTAACATATATATCATAGAACAGAATCGTGTTACGTTCACCCAATCAGGTGGCGAATTGAATTTCAAACTGTTATCGTTGCAGAGCGACCTCTACGAGACAACGTTTAAACTATATAAATTACAAACATACCTACATATATATACTGGCGAACCCCACTTACGCTGTGACACTGCAAACGAAACCTTGTCATTGTCCCTACGACAATTTCAGAAAGATAAACCCATGTCAGCGCTCACCGGAGCGTTTGTACCGTCTGGCGGCGGCCGTCGTGGACGCGCTGGTGTTTCCACGTGCCCTCGGCTGGACGGAGAACGAGGTGGTGGCCTGGTTGACTCAAGATCTTGGACTGCCACAGTACCAAGTAACAAATGACCTTGAGCGTCGTCTTTGTTTCGAATCTAGATTTGTTTTAACTTGAAATTCGACTATTATAATTGATGACACAAAAGTCCTTCAATAGCTGTCGAACGAAATCAAACACAGGACAACAAGGTGCTGAACTTTTTTGTGTTTCCCTACTTATATCTATGACAGATGGACGCGCAAACTGATGACCTGATGGTGGTACGTGATGGTAAGTTATTACCGCAGTGACATACGTTACACGAAAAGGAGGCATCCGAGGAAGCGACAACTAACTAAATAAATAAAACGATAACACACTAATAATCCCGCACTAGGATTTCATGAGTTGCGGGTGGCATGGACGCACACAAATATGACATCACAAACACCCACGACCCGAGAACAAACATTTATATGTCACATAAATGTATGCCCCGGACGCCGATTGAACCCGGGACCCTCGCTCATAACTATGTTATGGGGTCGTCCAAACTCCAAACATTTACTAGGTCTGTTGAGTATGTCAATGTAGATTAAATGAAGAATATGTTTTATCTAGATATTGTGATGTCAGTTAGTTATGACCTGACCCTATTCGAGGCGGTCAGTGAACAGTACCCGAGTACCCTATGTGTAGCCCTATAGACCGCTGCATCTCCCATTGAATGGCCCCCGAACAAACAAAGACAGAAAACTTTGACAAAACGAAATTATTTCATTATCACACACAACTAAAATATCTATTATATATATAATTACAGGAATGTATTATCGACAATCATATAAATGGGATGCATCTATTGATGCTGGAAGACGGGTCCAAATTAGCAGAGATCAACATCAAGGATTTCGCTCACATTAAGGTATGTGGCGTTATTTACACGAACACACACAAACAGGCACGCACACACACACACAAAGACACACAAGCAATTCCTGATAAGTACTGCCTCTTTATTATTAAACACTATTGTTCAAATTAACATTTAATACAATAATATACTACTACAGCACCATTCCAAACATTCTGGCAGCTTCGCCATATAATCTATTTCTTTCACACTCACTCTTTACGTCTCCTTTCACGCACCTGACACGCTATGTAATAATTATGTTAAACTTAATTAACAACTTATCTTTTCACCTTCATACATATGGCATAGGATATTTGGGCATAAAAATTCTGTTCCATAATTATCGATTCCCGAAAATTACTACCAACACCGTCACAAAAGTAATGCGTACGTTATAAAATGTCAAAGAAAATTCATAAAAATATATTGTTATTAAAACAATGAAAACAAAAAAAGACAGAACACGTTGCAGTAGTTCGACAAAAAATCATATTTGGGTTTGAAAACAGATTTTATTTAAGAAAACGGTAATTTAAGGCAATTTTAGGAAATTTGGATGGTAATTTTAAGAATATAGTAATTTCTCGAATGGATTCGTGATAGAAAAATAATCATATCATTAAAGAGTAATTTAGAAAATTACTCATAACGTGGAAGAAAATTATCATGTAGAAAAATAGTTTCTTAGAATAGAGTGGTATGCCTTTACAAACGAACAGACAAAACACCTGATGGCAAAGACATTGACTGACGAGTTACCGAGAAGGAATCAGAAAACCCGCCTACAACTACAGTACAGTTCATCTAGTGGTAGAAAGTCAACTACAATCATTCCAAACTAAAAAAATAAGAAAGCCTATTGACAAATAGACGAGAAAATGGTACTCAACGTTTTAGTCTTTATTTATTTACATATAATTAATGAGAAAAGTCGCTGGCCACGGTTTCACACGTAAATCCTCTGTACAGAAAATAACTTCAGGCGTACGCCGGCTGTTCAGTACAGACTTCATTAGATTCGCTCGCAGCGTGGGACTCCCTCCGCGGAGACCTCTCACGCACTGCACGTGGTTCAAATCGAGGAGTGGACCGAGCTGGGGCATAAGGAACAATTGGACCAGGCATGTAAAGTTACAGCTAATCATGAAAATGGGTTGAATTAACACCGAAGTAACCTACTTTGCTTAAAAATTCTAATTATGTCGGAGATAGTCATGAATCCAGTTTCTAAATGTACCGCGGCGCGTGACATGAGTGTTGTCAGTACCGTTGTCATGACAACGCTCGGCAACTCGCGCTACAACGGAGCCTAGTTAAGAGACAGGCGCTATGGCAGGACACATTTGTGTTACAACCGTGCTGGAGATTAATACCTCTGCTATGGTGTTATGATCATAACTGCAGCGCTGATGTATCTAATCGATAATCAGCCACGAGTCCTGCGAAGTATAATTACCATCGTGACATCCAACTCCTTTCGCAGATGCGACATCCTCCGCTGGATGAACATTATCGACCGTGAGCCGTTAAAGTTGGACCACTGGGATCTGGTGTGGTATGTCGTAACCACAAACTATTCATCTATTTAAACTAGCTCCTTATGTATAAATTTTATTTGCATAAATTATTTATTTGAATAACATTTGGATTGTAAGCGGCTCTCAGTCTTTGTGATCGCACCAACCTTCCCTTCTCATGGTGCATTCTGCTGAGCAACGTCTCCATATCGCTTACAAAAGGTTCAGCGTTCATTTATGGGGCTTGGAGTTAATATTTCCAATAAGGTTCCAAGTTTGATTCGTGATTTACCTATTGGAGCTTTGAAGCGACGCGTTAAAGCACAGCTTATAGGTAAAGGATATTATAGTATAGATAAATATATTAATGACAAGTACGTCTAGAAATAATAGTGTCGAAACCGTTTCCCCAGGTTTAAAGTTATTGTGTAATTGCCGTCTGTTGTTTTAAAAGATGTCGCTGAGGAGTTCCTTACGCCGTTTTTTCTCCTCAATGTTAAAGCACCATTTCAAAACGGTAGCAGGAACAAAAAATGACGTGCATAAGTGTAGTTACCGAATACCTAAATGATTAAATGATTTTGAATTTGAATTTACAATCTTAACTAACTTTTACATTTTTATCTTTACACTCGTTTGCCGTCTTTAAAAGTTCTTTTCCTAAACGGCTGAACCGATTTTAGTAAAATTAGTGTTTTTCTGTGGGTGTTTAAGTGGATCCCAGTATAGTTTAGATTCACATTTAGACTCTGTCGTCCATGACGCTGCAATCTTTTATTTTTTAATGTTTTTACAGAAACCATTAGTAAATTGCATCCTTACGAAGCCGAGGTGGGTCCATAAAAGATTATATTCCTTGACACGCGGGACATTGTTGCACATCTAATTAAGTCAACCGTGTGAATAATGCTTTTCATTTCCCTACCAAGGTACCAAGAACCCGATTTCCCCAAAACAAAGTTCGCGAGAATCGGCAAAGTACCCCCCTGGCACATACCGCGTTACAAACCTCCCGTCGAAATTTGCAGGGAGTATCAGGTAAAATTGTCAGCTTCGGTGAGTGTATGATGCGTCTATCTGCAACCTTTGGTTTTGTGTGATACCTCAACTACACGCGTCTTTTTAGAATTGTTACTTCTGTGTCCATTTTTTCCTGATTTGGCTCCAAAACTACTAGATGGAATGTATTGAAATTCCTAGGGATCATAGTTGGTTCGTTAACTTGGAACATAAGCCGTATTTTATCTCGATATCCCAAACAGTTACGATGTTATGTACCACTTTATGAAGATATCGCATATTTGGCTTGAACTTACGTTGTAAGTGGCGAAATGAAAATATCTAGAATAACCTACTATTTCATAAGACATTATCATAGTTTCTGGATTCCTGTTATCACCATCGTCATCTTTGTGACCTTCCGCATTGTTACTGTCGAAAACTACAAACGTTATATAGTCTATATTTGTTATTATCTGTGAAATAAATAAATATCGACGAGAACCACGTCAAATTTCAGGTACCTCGCAAATTTCGCTTTCAAACAGGAATACCAGAATCTGAACAGCTTATATGGATGGAGAGGCGCGTACCTCCGAAAGGCAAGGTGAAGATAGAGAGGAAGGCAAAGAAGAAAGTGAAGTTGCTGGTTCCGAAGGATACGAGACTCTACCCCAAGAAGGTCAGCTTGACTGGCCTGACAGGCAAAGATCTGGTGCTGGCTAGGAGAAAGATGCCTGCGCCTAAATTCTTGGCATGAGATTTCAATAAATTCCTGGAATTCATTTGAATTTATTTTCTTATATCCGTTCTGAGGAAAATTCAGAGTTGAGTTGGATTTCTAGACGTCCCACCAACTTGGGATATACGATAAGGCACCAGAGATTTCATAAGAATCCTGTACAATGCCCAATAGAGACATCCTGGGTGGACTTGAAAGTTGGCACATTACAACTGGTATACACTGATGAATTTACCTACGATTTAATTATGTTTCCTAACATTAGTTTGTACAAATGAACAAAAATCTTGATAACAAGACGCCGGATTAAAAACAAAATCACAACCCCTCACTGTGATTCCCTGTGTTGCGGGTGGCATGGACATACACAAATATGACATACAAACAACCATGACCCGAGAACAAACTTTTATCTGATAAATATTTAACTTTATCACCGATGCGTTGTCGGCCAGGAAATGAGAAGTAAGTAAGAAATAAAGTACTGTCACTCAAGCCCCCAGCCGGAACACGACGAGTCGTTTGGCGGCCGATTCGAGCAGGAGGGTGGTAGCTAGCCGGGCGGACTTCACGGAAAGATAATAATACCGGTAATAATATTAATGACTTAATAATAATACTGATAATACAATCCTTACGCGAAGCCCTATCACCAAGCAGGCCGGCTTCTGTCGCCTCTTACGACACCCTGTTCTGCCAGCATGGGATTGGGGGTCACTATTCTAGACCGCCCCAACACGGCCAAAATACGACTCATTTGCCAATTCAAGACAAAACAGGTACTGATACAAAAGAATAGCAACTCTTTTATTTCCTTTATATACACGTTCTTAAATGACAATTATAATATTGTACAGAATTAAAGAAATAAAATATTTTTAAGGAATTATTTACAAAATATACATATATTCAAAAAAGAAATACAAAAGGAATAGCTGATATGAATACACATTTGCAAGACAATAACGACACAACGGAAATCATCGAAATATAAAACACCTCTACAAATACGAAGAATTTTCAACAAAGTATTCAAGGTCAGGTCACGAAAACAGTCCCAGCGTTAGCTTCGCCACATTTGACAGTTTCAATCCATCATTATTATTAGGTGACGTTCTTTTGTCAAAATGTTTTTACAGAGTAATAATAGAGCTCTTCAATAGCTACTAAATAAAAAAAGACAATCTGTTCACAATGAGAGTGACAGAGAAAAGGAATAAATAAACACGGCATCGGCAAATACCAACGGATGTTAACGGTTTGTCTATTTATACAGATATATATATATATAGACTTGATTGAGAACTCTTCTATTCTCAGCCACGAGGCATAGTCTGTCTGTCTTTACATTCCATTTTTTTGTCAAATTTCACGATAAATATTCGTTTTATGACTTGCTGCTCCCACTTTGAACATTTTGAAATTTTTTGTCCGTGTGTCCCGTTATAATACAAGAACGGCTTAACTGATTTTAATGGATGTCCGTATGTAGTGAGAATATGTGACTGCACAGATAATAGGCTATATAAAATATCAGTAAACCTAATGAGGTGTAACCAAGAGAAAAAACAAAGTTTTGAATAATCATATACATGTAAATAATTGTTCAACACGAGCGAAGCCCGAAGGGGCCGCTATTCAAGCGAATGCTTGTCTCTAATCCCATCGCCCAATATATGTTACCCCATGCCCTTTTTTACTCCAGAAGGAAACCTTCAGCAGGTACCCTTTTTGCCGTGGGAGCGATGCCGGGTTATGTGGAATTTTACCGCACTAAAACACCCTCGGTGACCTTCCTCAGCGCTAATTAGAGAACTCCGGGATCTATCTGCATCGGAACGCAACCGGAGGTCCTCTGTCGAGTTTTGCCCAAGAGGGACAAAATGCCCCATGCCTGTTAATGCCGTTACAGCTTTAAACAGTAGATGCTGAATATATACAAGTTATAATACGCTGACGCTGGCAGGCCAGTCTCGACCTTCTTGGTACGAAACAAATACTAAGCACAGGAGGTCATCTACCGGAGGGTTGTTAAGGAATAAAGGTGGACACTTAACAAGCATGTGGTCACGGTATATGGTCATGGTAGGGAATGGTGCAATTAGGTAATACAATATCTCAATACAGTATGTAAAATGTCTCCTAAAATGAGTGCACGTTTCTATTGCTAGTATAAAGAAAACCTACGCCTGACTGTTACCTAAATATAGCACCTACATTGTTTTAAGACTGGATTGTTGTCTTTATAACTTTTTTTATTTATGGACGGATTGCAAATGAAACGCACAGACAAACAGAAACAAATTAAAACAGCTACTATTTTGTGTTCTACTGCGTTAATAACGGTCCCTAATGATTGTTTTTCTCATTTACCCTTCACGTACAGAAATTGATCACCTAGAATTCTATCATATATGTAAACAGATACTTATAAATTACATTTGAGTTCAGACACTTTGTTAACAATAAACTGCTAATACATAGATGAAGGATAATTTCAAGTATATTACAAAAAATGAATTCTACGTTTTCTTCTTATGACTATCTTAACGTGACTGTTTTTTTTTTCTTAACACGACAACGCAGATTTAAGTGCAAAGGGATGTTCTTGCACTTAGCGGCGGTGAAGATCACGCAACAATAAACATATCTCACCTGTATGACTATGATTATTGTGTCGTTCTGCACCGGGCCGTAAATGTCCTCGTTGTGAATGGTCTGCGCCGCGTTGTACCTCTGGATGGCTCTTCTGATGTCCGATACGTTTTTGGGGCCGCTACGTTCTGTCGCGTTACCTGAAAACGTGTTAAATACATTTTTTATATTATTATTTTTAATTAGCGTTACCGACTTAAGTAAGTTAAGTGGGGCTTGATTAGAACATTATTCTTTGATTTGAACATTAACTTTCTTTCTTACTTTCTTCTCTCGACAACGCTGACGTCCAGGGGCGCCGTTGAGCACTTACCATCAGGTGGTTCGTCTGCTCGTTCGTCCGCTGTTAATTAGGGGTATTTATTTACTAATCAGTCAGATATTAATAGGTATACGCATATTATATTACCATTCATAATACCAGCATATCTGACAGTTCTCTGTTAAAGAATATGTCAATCTGTTGATTCACAATTTACTTGTGAGCAGCTTTGAACTCACCAAAGGGACAATCATGGTGTTATAAGAATGCGTTATAGAAAATTTCTATAGCGTAATTTAGGTCGAGTCCAAGCCAACCTTCGTGGTGTAACCTGGTGAACAACTGACGCGGATAGCTGAACTCCACTGTTCATGGTGCACCCTGCCGAATAACAGGCGAAACAATGGCTCCTGGTCCTTCCAGTTGGAGGTCGCTGGGCTCTGGGACACCCAGTTTATTCTTGACGATACTCAAGCTTGGGGGACAGGTTAGCTATCACCTAACTTCTAGAAACAACCTTGAAATGTTTCCGAGTTGTTTTGGTTGCAGTCGGACACCTGATTAACGACCGACTTTGCCAGCTACAGAAAGAAAGAATGACAGAAAGACAAACAAAGAAAGAATAAAAGAAAGATAAGAACGACAGAACGACAAAGAAAGAAAGAATAAAAGAAAGATATTTATTCCATAAAAATCGTTGGATCAAACATTTACAAACATTTTGGTAAATAAAATGAACGAGCATTGAATAGCAAGGTAATAGAAATTGCAGAGACGATCGATAACAAATACAAACACTGGTTTTCGGTGCGAACCTTTCATCGCATAGTTCAGACCGGTGCCATGGGACCTGTTTACAAGTCACAATATCGTTAACACCTTTGATGTCACGGTCGTCCTTGGGCGGTGGTCACTCACAATCAGTTAGCAAGTCTGCCTTCCATTGACTTAACAACCTCAATATCATAACGCATTGCTGAATACCTAACTCACCGCTAGCATTCTTGGGATGGACGGTGAGATACTTGTGCAGCTCCGGCGGCACCAGCGCCAACACCTGCTGCGACGTGTCGTTCGAGTTCATCAGCTCCTCTGCAACGAGATGCGTGACGTCATCGCATGAAACAAGTTTGGGGGGGGGCAATAGGGGGTATTATGTAATTCGACGTTGAACACAACAGCACAACGAGTATTCTTTCCGCTTATTTGCTGTTCAGTGGTTGGAAAATCAGCACCAAGGTTACTTACATTCGATACCTAGACGCGTCTCGACTTTTTCCAAATGCGTACTCATAAACGCGATCATTGCTCGCTTGCTAAGAAACCTGTATTTATATCCGACAGTTCTGCATACTTCGTAACGTGTGCAGGCTCTGTATTTATAAAAGTTTATGTGCCCAAGTCTTCTAATAATGAATCGTCACCTACCGAGTCAAGTTTCAATCTACATCTTCCAAAATACAGTCCACTTCAAAAGGACCCCAACAAACCGTACTCTGTTTTCTCCCTACTCTCTCTCTACTTTCTTATTTGATCCGCTTCGTGGCTGATGGTCTGACCAGCTCTCGTTCACAAAGTGCACCATCCATCTCCTTCAAAGCAGACCACGTCGCTCAGACTTGGTATCCGGAATAATGAATTTTAAAAATTGTGTCTGCCGTTCCCTATAGCAGAGGTTCCCAGACTTCTTTTCTCATAGACCACTTTCAAAATTTAGCTGGTTCCGGCGGACTCCCTGCAGCTAAATTTGTAACCATATTCCCAAAATTCGACAAAAAAAATGTGAACATCAGCTCTAACTATGGAAATTTGCGTTGCAGCTAAGTACCAACCACCAATTAATTGTTTTGGAAAAAAAAAGTGACAATTGATCGGTTAATATGCAAGTCTCTACACATTGTACTGAATATGGAATGTGCAAGTTTTTACAAGTAACAGTCGCTGAGCTTCTTAAAATATTATCTGCCTACATTAATAGATGAAGTCGAGCCAACATTTTAGTTCTTCACTATCGAAAGCAGATAAAGTTTCGTGGACCCCCGCTTACGAATTGTGAACCCCCATTTTTCTTGTCACACCAACGTATATCCCCGTTGCGTCTCCCGTGGACCCCTGGGGGTCCACCTGGACCACTTTGGGAACTAAGGCTCTATCGCATCCAGCCTAGGCCTTACAAGTCAGCGCCCATACTTGAACCAAGCAAAGCTAAAATTGTTCACCCACACCCCCGCACCAGAGCTCAGCGGCGCGGGCGGAAGGACCTATCCAAATACGACGCCACAAACACCCACAACCAAATATCTCAATTATCTGTCATATAAATTAGGGATGTTATGGATATGAAATTTCGGATCTGGATGTGGATACGGATATATGAATAAAAACGGGTTTCGGTTACGGTTACGGATATGAAATTATTTCGCATAATTTCGGTTAAGGATATTTATTAGATGATTTTAGATTTATAAACAAAATAAATATATAATGTATTTTGACATTTTGACTTTCTGTCTAGGTATTATTTGGTATTATAATGGAAAAAAATCCTTAAAAAATAAATAATAAAAACTGCCTCTAGATGCTCAAGGTTCAGGCAGCGGAAACCTATCTGAAATTATTCGAGACTTTTCATATATGTATTTCAGATATCCGATAGTTTAAGTTACGGTAACGGAGCTACATTACATCCCTGATATAAACATCTGTCCCAGCTGGGTTCGAACGTGGAACCACTCGCTCAGCAGACAATTCCATTTCAGTTATGCCTCAACTTATAGATTCGATAATCCCCTTTCTTGCAATAGCTGCAGAAAGGGGATCATCGGAAAAATCACTGAGCCGATTTTGATACTGTTTTCAACTTTACAAAAACGTAAAATCACATCTAAATATGTTGAACGGGACCAAGTTAGAGCTGCATTCATGCATCGCGGCATTGTACGCGACACGGCGAGGATTACATAGTTCTCTTAGCCGGTGGAAAAATCTATTTAAAACGAGTTCTCACGTGGAAACATTTTGTAAAATTATCATTCAGATCACGTTTACCGCTTCAATACGAATGCTGACGGCCATCGGCGCGCGGCGTGATTTACCGTCATTAGTTTAACAGGCACCATCCATACGTACGCACCAACCTGCCCTGCTCGCGGTGCGTCCTGCTGAACAACAGACGAAGCTATGTAACGGTCCCTCCTGTTAGAGATAGCTGAGCTATGCCATCCAGCTTAATCCCGAAGGGTGCTCATGCGGGACGGTAAGATTTCTATACTCCCTCGGCTACCCTGCTAGAAACAACCACTGTCTGCTGCAGTAAACAAGTCCAACGTTTCCATCTTGACCGGCAATGCATCTGTAACCACCTGTATACATCTTAGGTGTGGTATTTTTCATCAAATTTAAATGGGACCAAACGGGATATATACCCTGTCAATCAAAAAAGGGATTTTCCAAATCGGTCTACAAATGACGGAGATTTGAGGTTACATACATTTTAAAACATCCTCTGTTGGAGTCGGTTAAAAACAGTTCAGTGCCATTTTCTTGCTTTGTTTGATAACTATTGACGAGTTTTATTGTTGTCAATAATAAATATTATAAACAGAACGTGATTTAATGCCTCTGAGTTTCGAATAGTGTCGTATTTCGACCACTGGGCGAACACTAGTTCGAAGAATACTTCTTTATTTTATAAGCATCAATGCTAAGGTTTTCGAATCGCATTGCAGTACAATGTTGCAATTAATTTACGATTAACAGCTTCGTATCTATTATATTGTATGCAGCTGTTTCATAGATATAATACATTGCCTCATTTATACCGATAGGGGGTAGTTGTAACGCGGACAGTGTTACGACGAACACTTACGGAGAACAGAGTCAGTCTTGTAACGGACGCAGTACAGATCGGACGTGCCCTTGCGTCCGTTATTGTGTATAGCAGTGAGCGCGTGAGTGATTCCCAGTGTCCCTTAACGTTAATATCGTAACGACCACCGGAGATTACATGTACAATACTAAAAACAATTAATGGTAATAATATGTATGCTATGTAATAAAATATATTGTGATCGCAGTAATTGTTGCTCGGGTTCAAATTTCATTCGTTTCTGCTTTTGAGGAATTGGATAAAGAGTTATTTAGGACGCCGACTTGAACTGATCTATAAGTTTATACTAATACTTTGTATTAACAACAAGACAGTGGAAATTTATTAAGTAGTGTGCATGCGGAGGGAACTCTTTGGAACCAATTGTTAAAAGACTATAATTATAAAAAAACATCTGCTCCTGGAATCACTCTTTTAATTCTGAGTACTTAATTTTACATCCTGCAATACTATCTTAAATAATTAGCATATTTAATGTGATTTTAGATTCAAACTATACTATTTTTTCATTTCTTTGCTTTATGACATCTAATGACAATCTTTTTTTTTACTTTTTCTAAAGATATATTTATTTATTAATCCTTTAAATAAACCTATTTTACATTCACAATAAGTAGTTACTGGTACATATTTTCGAGCCAACTTCATTATACATTACATATATTTATAAATGCTAATACAATGCACTTATCCGAAAACTATTTTACCATTTAAAAAGGTACAGCAACTAACCAAACAAGAAAGAGAAGTCGATTTTTACTTTTAAAATAATTACAATGAAATTTTACACAAGTAGGTACTTTTAAAAAACTATCCTTTTTAAAACATCTTCTAACAATATTTTATGCACATTTTTAGCAATATCAAGATTTTTAAGCGATCACAGGATTTTGGGGATACCTGGATTCCGAATGGGACATCCATATACTCTATTCGGTAAGTGAAACTTAGACAAATAAGTGCTCAACTATGCAATCTACCGCGATAACGACCAAGGTCAGTGACCGATATCAGATGGCGCCCGCGTTGGGCCCTGCGTTCTATTACTAGATAACATTCGATTGCTTCTTTCATACGTGTTGACTCCACAGCTTTTTTTGAGCATCAAAAATGAATTTGACTGCTTACTGTCCCGTTGAACGAGAATAGTCTGTCTGCACTATCCGCAGCTGCAACAAAACTGTACCATTCTCTGCACAGGTGGAATTTGGACACGGGATGAAGGGTAAGTTGCTATTGCCACAACACGCAACTAGATCTCGCCAGTTAGCAGCCAAGTGTCATGCCGAGCCGTTACATCACCTCCTCCCGCCACTACCATAGCCTGCCGCGCCTGCAGGGAGAGCGTAGCCAGCCTGTATAAGCCGCCATCATTTGATTTAGATATAATAATATCGAGTTCAATTGTAAGGCAAATCCGTGCCCAAACTTATACGAAGAAAATATAAATTGAATATTTGTTTTTTGACAAATGCTTTAATACTATAGAAGTACCATTGTGATGCAAACGGTACTTTTGCAGACCACGTGGCCAGACTAGGATGAGTGAGGTTTCAGGTTTCAGCATGATGCAGTGCCATTGCTGCGACAATCGCTTGGGAAATGTCTATGAGAGATGAGCATGTAAAGCCAAGTTTGTCCCGTCCAGGCGCTTTACCCCAGAGGTGAAGCCACGCAAATAACTTCCAGTAGCCTTATACGACTACTGTTTTCTGTGAATGTATGCCCAATTGTTGCTAAGATAAAAGCTTCGATCATATTCGAGAATACGGAAGGCCCGTGCCGCAAGCCAAATAGATATTTGGTATATCCCAGGTTCAATCTCGTCACGCACTATTTCAATAGTATGCATCGATACATACAGTTTTGTGTTATGAACTAAATGCGTGATTTAGTTACTTCTTGCTTTTTAGTACTATTTATTAGTTTTTGTTCATATGTCTGGTTTTTGGATTTATTATTATTATTATTTATTATAAAATTATTTATTTATTGCAATAATAAAAAAAAAACAAAAAATTCACAAATCTCTTAAAACCCTCTACATTAATATGTCCCACCTCGCGGTAACGGAATAATGTCTCGGGATACCGAGCACAAAGTATTCTGAACCTTAACGTCGGACTTAAACTTAATTTGTTTACCTCCTGTCGTACAGTTGCAAACAGACCAATAAAATTGAAAAAAAAAACATTTTAACATAAAAGAAATCGATTTAAGACCGAAATCTATACGTATATTAAAATTCAAACTGATCGTTTTCTGTACATGAACGATATATGAGAAAAACTATTCTTACGGGCCTCTGTTAACGCAATAGAACACGAAGCAATAGTTGTTAGAATTTGTGTCTGTTTGTCTGTGCGTTTGCACGCGCTAATCTTAAAAACGGCCTTACCGATTTGATTCTGATTTCCACTAATAATGTATTGCAGTAAGCATCACTAAACATTTGAAGTTCGTTTCATTGCAATCCGTCCGTGAATAAAAAAGTTATAATTTCAAATAATGTAGGTAATATTACTTAGCGTAAGGCGCAATTTTCCCGAAGCGAAGCGGGGGCAGTTTGCTATTTATAAATATAACACGAGCCCATTTTCCCTAACGACGAATAAATTTCACCTCCTTCTTCTTCAGCTACTTCATCACCCTTAGTAGCGGTGATATTTTTTCTTCAAATTTGAATGAGACCAAACTGGAATACGGAATGGATACTGGAATACTGGATTATACCCTCTCGAACAAAACAGGAATTTTTCAAATTAGTTAATAATTGACGGAGTTCTAACATAACATATATACAAAAAAAAATTGAAAACCTTATTTTTTGAGGTCAGTTAAAAATCAACTAACATTCCTATTGTAAACTATTAAACAGTCATAATATAATTAACCTAAAGCATACAATCAAAACCAATCTCAACCTTAATCTTAGCTGTAAGTAATTGGCCAAAAATAAAAAAGTAACACATAATTTGAATTGTATTTTGAAGTATATAAATTGGATTATTCACCAGAATGAAGATACATCCTCATTGTCCAGCAGTGGGCGTGAATGGCTGCGACACAGTTCTAAACTATTTCAGTTGTTTACTAACTAATTTATTTGTGTACCAGTTTATTGTATCAATAAAAAATCTTTGAAACTTTGCATCTTTGAATCTTTGAATCGCTCGAGTCGAATCTTTAACATTGCTCATAGCACACGGTACGACATCAACGCATCACGCATCACCATGATAATTAGTATAGTCTGTGTAACACAAAACGACCTTGCGCGTTAAATGTTTATGAGAATCTAATGGACCAGTCGCATATGTAAAAGCGGTAATAAAAATAACCTTCGCGGCTATTTACGGTATTCTTCCATATTAAGTTCGTTGTCCTGTCAATAGATGGCGCTGTTCACATATTTAGGACGCGCTGTCGAAACTCTTGTTGTTCTCAGTGAACTGGCAAAGGAGTTCAACTTAGATGCCATTTATAAATTACGTGACCTTTTATAGTGATTGAGCATTAATCTGAAGCAATTTAAATGCATACACGTAGAAAAGTGATACTTACAATCGTGAAACAAGAAACAGGCGTAATTTGATTACGTCTTCGTATCGCCTTCAAAAGGTTCAGCGTTGTTTTATGTTGCTTGGAGTTCGTTTTTACAATAAGGTTCCAAAGTTTTAAGCGACGCGTTAAAGCACAGCTTATAGGTACATGATATAATAGTATAGATGAATACATCAATGACTTCCGCTTAGGTTTAAACTTACTTTGTAATTACCATGAGTTGTTTTAAAAGTTGAGCTCCAGGAGTTTCATTCGCCGTTTCTTCTACTCAACGTCAAAGCACCTTTTCGAAACGGCAGTAGAAGCAAAAAATGACGTGCATAATTGTATTTACAGAATACCTAAATGATTAAATGATTTTGAATTTTAATTTGAAGCGTTATGATAGCAACGTTAATTATAATAAATATAACACTCGTTGTGACGCTGCCAGTCGAGCCATGTCGCGGGTTCGATTCCAGGCCGGGAGAGACGTTTTTGTCACACATAAATTTGTTCGTTTCCGGGTTATGAGTGCGCCGAATCTATGCATCGTATCTATATTAATCGGACTTTTGTCGAATATTTTCATCAGGTGTTTCATTAATTCGCCACAGCTAAACGTGTCCCGTGAATAAGTCTATCTATTAGTAAAAACCGTACAGACATTCGCGACATATTTTTATTGATAATCATATCCGCAGTGAGACAGAAGAAATAGTTTTACACTATTCAGAGATAAGTATGAATTGTACCCACGTAATGGATACGTGGGATGGATAAGAGTTTAATTCGCAGGAAGCCGGCGTGGGCCATTTGTAATTTATATAACGAATAAATAGATGCACACAAATATTTGGCCGTATTCGGGAGGCTTGGAAAACTCCCTCCAATCCCACGCCGGCAGAACAGGGTGTCGTGAGAGGCGACAGAAGCCGGCCTGCTCGATGGTAGGGCTTCGCGTAAGGATTGTGTTATTAATCTATACTAATAATAAAATTGTAACTGATCGCTTTCTGTACATGAACAATATATGAAAAAAAAAACATTATTACGGGCCTTTATTAACGCAATAGAACACAAAACAACGTTTGTTAGAATTTTTGTCTCTTTGTCTGTGCGTTTGTTCCCGCTAATCTCAAAAAGGGCTTAACCGATTTCGTTCTGGTTTTCACTGATGTATTGCAGTAGTAAGCGTCACTTGATACTTTAAGTTTGTTTCATTTCAATCCGTCCATAAATAAAAAAGTTATAAATTGATATATACTAATATTATAAAGAGGAAACCTTTGTATTATTGTATGTTTGTAACGAATAAACTCATCTACTCACTCTCTACCACCAAACAGGCCGGCTTCTGTCGCCTCTCACGACACCCTGTTCTGTCAGCGTGTGATTGTGAAGAATATTCTAGGCCGCCCCAACACGGCCAAAAACATCCCCCCGCACGAGTCAAACACGGCTTAACGTGACAACCATGACATTAATATAAATACGAGACAGAAGTTTACAATACATTGAACCAGTCGTGATATCACAGCTGGCGATAATAATCAACATTACAGACAGACGGACGTTAGATCACCGGACATATTAGCTTATTATTATTATTATATTACCGAATATACATACATACATACATACATATAAAAACACACTTAATATTTTTGGACACGTCCGCCCGACCAGCATAGCGCCTAGTGTGAGACTTCTGTTTGTAACCATTTACAAATTACGTCTCAGTTATCGGGGGAGGGGGGGACGAGGTCAACGAAGTGCGACAAGGACAGAGCTAGTCATAAGAAACGTGACGTCACAAGTAAAACATAAAACCATTTTTCATCGTTCATCTCATTTTCTATTCGTTCCGATTACATTAGAAACATCTTAAATATCACGCATTAATGTTATATTTTAAAATTCGAAAGTTTTTTTTTACATAAAATAAGCTAACGCTTGATAGCAATTCCACCTGATGGTAAGCGGTGATCAAGTGTAAGATATTCAACGCACTAACTTATAAAGCCGATTCGTTCTACCGCCAAAGACTTCCACGTCATAAGTAGCTGAGAAATGTGTGACGTACAAACAAAGGAAGGAGGTGGGGGGAAGGTGTCACTCCCATGAAACTTTGAGATGATACGAATTACCTGGCCCCTTAGCGTACAAACATTTATTTACAAACAATATTATTCGATCACCTCGTTACTCTATATCTATACACGAAAATTAACTATGTACAATCCGCCCCATTACCAACTAGCGTATTACATAATTACAGTACAGACGCCAAAGAAATATATACCGCAAACATCAAAGTTAACACAAACGAGCAGCCCAGAACTACACAAAAAAAATAAAATAAAAAAAAACCTTTACCCGGCTCATCTACTCTGTTAGTAAGGGCGTTAACCTTAGACGGCCTTTCCGCGACGTGGTTAGTACCATCTGCGAAATTGGAAAAAACAATCTGAGAACCATTGTCGTATAATAAACAAAACGGCACCGACTCATTGGTGCTAAGACGCCAAAGGAGCACCAACACGAACTCAGTGACGTGCTGATACCGATCGCGAGCAGGTGTTGTTTCGCATCGCCTAAATGCCGAGTTGTATAGTTAAATTGCCCCAATTATGATAAAATGGCGACAAAAAAGGTAGGATTATAGTTTTTTTTTGGGTAATTATAACTGTTATGTATCACTTGTTAAAGTTATATTTTTAGCGTTTTAAATTATTAACGTTGCCAATTGACTAACCGGCTAAGTTCACAAGTCAATCCGCACGCTTTTAATTCGGCCGCATTACATACAACTAACTTACTGACAAAAGTACAAAGTAGCTCAATTATGGTCCGCGGTAGTTCATCAGTATTGTAACAGATGGAGCTGGTCAACGCTGGAAAACTTGTTCGTACGGCCATATTTGTTAATTTACATCGGTGCTAAAAATTTTAATTGCATTGACACCGACGCGGCGCGGCCTTTTTCTGTAACTGCATTGCCGCCAAAGACATCGAAACAAAAACTATTACAGATAAAATATTCTGCTCTTTCACAGATACAATTATTTCCATATAATTTATTGCGATACAACGAATAACGCAGGGAAAATTTTCAATGGCAAATTTCATGTACCACGGAAATCGATTTATTCATAGGAATTCTTACCCTTATTATTTTACCTGTGGATTTTTATGAGAAGGCTCTAACGATTTGCCACTAAATCATAAGCTTCAAAGTATGAAAAATGACATGTTAAAATGACATTATCGTTGATAGATAAATGGTAACCAAGCAGAGTAAGGTTTCACTGTTTTAAGAATAATTATAAATGTGTAACATTTTGCAGCAGAGAGGTACTAGTCTTCTGCATAGTTTGAACGCGAGAGTCGCTCAGCTAGGCTCCGTTGTAACACGAGTTTTCGAACGTTGTCATAGCGACGGTGCTGACAACACTCACGTCACCTGTCACCGTCCGTTTAGCAACTGTATTCACGACCGTCTCCAAAATATCTAGTTTTTTTTGCCTTAATGTATATATTTTTACTATCTCCAAGTACCAGGGTTACACGAGGTTAGAAAGAACACATCGCATAAACCGTCATGGTTGTGATCTGTCAATTTAACAAATCAAATTATATCAGTCAGGGAACGTTTGACATCGCCTCTTAACCAAATAAATAAAAGGACGTTTAATCATTGTTTGAATATATTTTTTTAACCGTTTGAATCAAATTTCTGTATTCAAAAAATGTTTTTTCTTTTCGTCACAGAGCCACAACTGACTATTCGTACATAAGATCGGCATTTTATCAATACTTCTCATTGAGATGATTTGACGTCGCATGTCGTAAGAAGACAGGCCGCTCGAATATTTAGCAATGTGGTTTTCCAAATAAAATTTCGTCACTGTGTGCCAAAGAAGAGTTCACAGTACTGGGCGTGTCGAATCGTTCGCTTGGGAAATGGCACAGACCCATTCTGGAACTCTCTAAAGCAAAGCGACTATGGGTTACTGGTAAGGAAACATTTTAGTGTATTTGTTGTATTCAGGATACAATAAATAGGTATCGAAGACAATTATGTTCCAAAGTGGATCGAATACATTTTATTAAAACTAGTGTTTTTAGAAACTTTGTTTGTTAACGTAACCTAATCTTTGTTTGTCGTATCACACTAAAACCACTAAACGGATATTGATAAAACTTTGCACATTTGTAAGTTATATTACGGGTCAAAATATAGGATATTTTGCACCCCGGGATACGGGTCTGATCCCGCGGAATTTTCCAAAGCGAAACACGAGCGGGTTACCAGTCAAATACATACATAATGTGACAATAAAAGTTTTCAATGCAGTTCTAAAAACGAAAAGCTATCTTATCAAGTTATTTCAGTTTTGTGCCAGTATTTCGTATCTAACTCATGTCGGAACACTGATAAGATAAGGTCCATAGGGTTTAAATATAAGATACTTCCTGCCACATTCAATATAAATCGGGTTAGCATTCGCACAGACCAATTTTAAAGTATTTAAATAATTTGTAACGTGATTAAAAAATTTAGGGTCTGTGGGAGTCAATTTTTGTAAATCTAAATTGTTATGCTATATTGTCAATAAAATACGATAGCGTAATTGCTACAAGTCCTTTACAATAATTCCACAGATGGTATTTATCTTTAGACAAATAACATTTATGAAACAATTTATGAATGTCAATATTTCTAAGTGTTTATCACTATATAAAAACATAGCTAAATTAATATTACATCTATTTTTATTTTCCTTCCGTGTGTATGTGTTTACGTGAGTGCGTGAGTGAGTGCGTGAGTGAGTGCGTGAACGAGTGCGTGAATGCGTGCGTGCGTACGTGCGTGTGCGTGTGCGAGAACATCACGGTGAACTGTCGTGTGCAGGTTTTAGACCAGCTAAAGTCGAACAGTCGTTCAGCGCTTGAACCCCCCCTGGTCCAACACATCAGCAGGTGTTGGAGCTCGCGTATATGTTAGTGAGGGATGTAATGAATATGAAATTTCGGATACGGATATGGATACATAGAAAATATGGTTACCACTATGAAATTGTTTCGGATTATCCGATCGTTTCGCATAATGTTGGTTGCCCAAGACCACCGACATAACGATTGCCATCTAACGATAACGATCTGGACGACAGCTGACCGTTGTCAGAAGCATGGAACCGTTCAAACGTCTCCAGTACGGCCCATCCGACTGCTGACCACATTCCCAGTTGCCAACTCGACCCGGCACTCGCCGTCGACAAGCCGACCGACCAAAAAGACCCCGTAAATGAATTATTATGAAAAATAAATATGAAAATTAATTATTGTGATATGATTCATATGTTATCTAAAACCGATGTATGTGATTATCTTATCAGCATCCTGACGCGAGATACGAAACACTCTGACACAACTGAAATAACTTGATAAGATTGCGTTTTCGTTTTCACAACGGCACTAAATTGAAATATATATATATATATATTTTTACTTTATAAATTTACGTGGCGGCCCCCCTGCGACTTCGTTCGGGTTGAACAATCAATGATTTTTTTTCCCTTGATCAAACATCATTAGGTTTACTGATATTAATATATCCTATCATCTGCGCGTTCACGTGTTCTCACTACATACCGATTTGCATTAGGATCGATCGAGCCGTTCTTGAGTTATAACGGAAAATACAGTCAGACAACATTTTTCTAAATGGTCAAATGATAATTAATCATGTAATTTGACAATAAAAAGTGGAATGTACAGACAGACAAACAGTACAGATTTATAGAGTAGTATTGAGTAGTAACCCGCTCCCGTTTCGTTTTGGAAAATCCCGCGGGATTAGACCCGTTTCGCGGGATGCAAAATATCCTATATTATGACCCGTAATACAAGTTACGAATATGCAAAGTTTCATCAGAATCTGTTGAGTGATTTAAGTGTGATACGTGTACAGACAGAGTCACAGGAGAAAATTTCAAAATAATAATCGCACCTTTAGAATGAAAGTGACTTAACTCAAAATTCCTGAAGTTCCAAATTTTACTATAAATTTGCTTAAAAAAGGCTACTCTAAAACCCTATGGTGAAAAAGAGCCCGAATTATGCGTGAGAAAGGGAAAAAGGGAAAACCTCATACATCAGTCTCTTTAAATTTACTCAAGACCATACATTTTTGAAAACTTTCTTCGTAATTTCCCATAAATTGTAATTTTTGAGTTTAGTCCCTTTCATTCTAAGGATGCGATATATCTCTCCTAGGGGCGTCTAAATCTATAAAAAAGTGTAACTAAAAAAATATTAAATGCGCAAATTCAGCCGCAGTACGATTATACTAGTATTAGTAAATATAAACGCAACAAAACTTACTTTTCAATTGCCATTGGTAATTAAACCTTCCAATCAAGTGCTTAAGGAATAAATCTATCTAGTTTGGTCGTTCTACTTGTAAAGGTTTGTAAAATATAGGGCAATAAAATCGATTATTCAATGCCTCTGCAAACAACATGGCCGCATATTCGATACGTGGCCGAATAATCAGCCTTCCCTCCGAGAGAGTACTCGAATATTCAGTGATGACGGGACCAAACATCGAGAAATCACTATTTCATGAATAAACTGATCATTCCGTCTCCCCCGTTACAATACATAATTGCACGTGGCTACACTACAGTTATCAAATTCAATATTTATAAGAACGACTAATAACACGTCAACAGACAAGAGAGACAGCAACATCCGATAATACCCCCTCTCTTTGCGCAACGCTGAGCAGGTGACACGAGGCTATATAAGTGCGGGAGCGCAGATAAGTTTTAATTTTTAATTTATTTGATATTTAATTTATTCAATTTAGTTAATGTAATTTTAATGTATTAATAGTTTTATTATGTATTAATTATGTATTGTTTGTTTATGCATTAATTGTTAATTTTTTATTTATAATTTTCTTATGAATTTATTGATTTTCATTTTATTTATTATTTATTTTGTATCATTATTGGGTTAAAATATGTAATAATTTGATTTGTTATTTTTTAACGACATTGTATGTGTAATTGTAATTTTGCTATTTTATTGTAATTTTAATTTATTAATTTATTATGTAAGTGTTGATGTAAGCATAAATGAATGATTATATATGATCCTCAGTTGGTCGAATTAAATAATAATTATTATTATTATAAAAGCGTCATTTCGCTTTAGGGCGAACTTGCGTATACTGCTCGGTGGAAGGCATAGTTTGAGTGCGTCGATTTAAAGTGTTGCATTTACAAACTTATAGTTGATTGCGTATTAAGTCTACCATGACTGATAGTGGGAATCAAAATGTCTTCAAATAAATTTTACTGCATCAATAATATGTTGTTAATTTCTTCAATTCAATGCAGAAAACGTGCGAAACAACTGTTAAAAATAATAAATTGTCTATGGTCAACTATGACAGATGAGTAGATTAATGTCAGATAAATTAAAGCTTCACAGTTGCCAGTAAACCGAATCGATTTTCATAATTACATAACAGTACATACCAGCCTCCCGATCCATTGCGCCGTTTGACGCTGCCAGCATGATTTGCACCCACAGGCAGAACAGCCCAAAAATGACCAATACGCGTAGGATTGACGCATATTTTAACCTCGGCATTTCGTTCACTTTGGCGCCAAAACCATTGTAAATCCTCCTCGCAGACTTTCGATCATTTAAAAGCAAACTGTCATCACGTCACATCACAGAATGTTTACTAGAATCTTCAACAGATGGCGCTGCGTGTAACGTCTTGGTTATTGTCTCGTTCGTCCAACAGATGGCGTTATTGTTGAATATTTTACACACAAGTAAGTGTTTTTGGGAGTTCTTTTTACAATTCCATCGCCTCAGTAGACTGATGCGCTTAACATGTAATCTGAAACAAAAAAAAATCTTAATTGAACGAAATTTTTACAAATATTTTACAAAACACACAAAATCAAATCACTACATTTAGTATTCTCTGGTTGATATAAAACTTATTCGTTACTGAATTTCTGTAATGCTTCACATCACAAGTAACATAGCACAAAACAGTTCATTGTATGCCTTTATGACTTCAATAATCGCGACAGGTATTTTCATACGGGTTTTACCAATAAGTAGGAGCGATTGACACGGAGAGTATGCGTTAAAAGATTAGACTTTCAAAATATCGTAAAACGCGCGTAAATTCATGAAACCAAACCACAGCGTTCCGAGTCGATGCAACACGGTTACATTCAACTTTACAACCCAGATAAAGCTGACACCGCTAAGCTTCAACTTACACGCTTGTGTAAGTAAGTACAGATAAATTGTATATACACTTTATGATAAGGATTTGAGGAATTTCTATGTAATCAAATACGTCAAGAGGGGATTAATTTTACTTTGGACGGACGGCTCATCTTTCTTTTGGTATATATTTGTCCGTATCGGTGCGGCCTAGAATGCTACCCCCAATCACATGCTGACAGAACAGGGTGTCGTAAGAGGCAACAGAAGAGACAGACAGAACAGACTATCCGAAACTGATTCATCTAACTCCGTTACGACCTCCGATGTCTCGTATTTCGAATATCCAATAGCTTCGGGTACGGAGCTCCACAACAACCCTAGAACCCACTATTACAGAATCAAACAGACAATAAACTATACTAAAGTCAATAATGGAAAGAAGTAGATATTGGAACGTGCCTCCGAACAATATTCCGCCTGCTGCAGCCAACCGTGTCTGTAGCGAAAACCAGCCAATAAAATGTCCACCCATTGAATATTATCAAGGGTACAAAAAAAATGTAATTGACTTTTTTTATGTTAAACACCTTGGTGTTTATTTACGCTACGTTTACAGAGTCAATAAGCTTGACCTCAGCTCGGAAGGTACTGGGTACGGTACCCGGGCATTTAATCAATGAATTACGGTTAAAAAAAACTAAATAAATACGCGTTCGTAGCAAATGGGCTAAAAAATTTAAAATAATGTTAAATTATACAGGTTGTGAGCAAGAGAGAGAGAAAGTAAATGAGAGAGGTAATTTCCTTTAATTATGTACACTATAATTTTTGAACATTTTTGAACATATATATAGCCAGCCATATATATAGAGAGCCAGTACTTTCTTTCTTTATTCTTTTGTTATTGGTCGACAACCCATCTGTGATCCTCTAAGTGTTGCTAATGTCCACGGGCGCCGGTGACAAGTTACCATCAGGTGGCTCGCCTACTCACACCTGGCCAGTAATTGTCAGACTTGACCCACCTTTGAGAACATTATATAGAACTCTTTGATACGCACATTTCCTCGCGATGTTTTCCTTCGCCGAAGCAACAGATAATTAACTTATACTATAATACCCAAGTATCAAAAAAAAATCGATTAAAAATACAATCGAATCACATAGTACTAATTGCATAAAATATTTCTTTTCTATCGAATAAAATCGAATGAAAATAACAATAAAAGCTTTTTTTGTACAAGTCAATCGAAGGCAATATTTTTGATACAACAGAAGCAAACTGAAATCCCCCGTCGAGTTTGCTGACAGGGCCATGTGTCGACGCAATCCAACGAACAGCTGAGTCGACACAGCTCGTCGAATTGTTCTCATTGCTGTAATAATGTTCAAATCGTGTTAGATTCGGCTGTTGTAAGCAGAATTCATTTTTTAATTAAGTTTCTTCTATTAGTTTACACTCCACCTATATATTTTTATATAGCTATATACTTGTTCAAATTGTCAATCTATACAAATAAATAAAATTGGTGTGTCTGTTTGTAATATTAAAATAACCGCTTTTTCCTACATGCATATCAATGTATATACGGTAAATATAACAAAATAACATATTTTACAATTTTTGTCTGTCTGTCTATTTGTTCCGGCTAATCTCTGAAGCGGCTGGACCGATTTCGACGGGACTTCCACTGGCAGGTAGCTGATGTAACAAGGAGCAACTTAGGCTACTTTTATTTCTACCAAATATTTTTTTTGTTAAATTCCACGCGGTCGAAGTCGCGGGCACAGCTAATGGTAAATAAAATGCTTTATTATTCATCCAATCAAGTTCAAATACATTTTTTTTAAACTTGTAATGGATGACGCCTGATGTTAATACAGTTTTATTAATTCACTTTAGTTTTATATGGAAGAAAAAATGTAATCTTGTATAAGATACTCGGCAGGATATAACAACATATTTATATTAAATGTATTCTATACATAATATAATAAATAAAATTCTAACTGATCGCTTTCTGTACATCAAGAATAATTAAGAAAAACTATTATTAGGGGTCTTTGTTAACGCAATGGAACACAAACAAATTATTGTTAGTATTCGCGTCTGTTTGTTTGTGCGCGCTAATTTCAGAAACAGCTTGACCGATTTCGTTACGGTTCACATTGATGTATTTCAGTAAGCGTCACTTAACATTTAAAGTACGTTTAACTTCAATCCGTGCATAAATAAAAAAGTTACAAATGGTTCAAGCGTTACACATCGACATACGGACAGAAAAAGAAAAATTCCTAAAATGCATATTTACGCCTCTGCATCAATAACAAAGCATACCTAGATTGAAAGTTCCATAAATAATATATATTACACACATTGACATCTAAAACTGTTACCCATATCACCATATATTTGCTTACCAAAACATTAATTTTGTTGTCACAACAAACACCGTTTGTTGCAAGTCACGCGTGTGGATGCATGCGTGACGTCACCGCTTGACATACCGATGACGTCACGTCAGCATTGTCAGCGGCGAGCCATTCAAAACACTCGCACGATGAACGCAACAAGAAAGACCCACGCGACTTTGGAAAACCAACAGGCAAGCTCTAACTCAGGAATGATCTCTATACTACTATATATATATATATATAAATCTGTAATGCCCATCTGTCTCTATCGCCATCTTCACGGCGAGATTGATCAACCTTTACCGTTCTACCGGTCCATTGTCAACCCGCGTCTCCTAGCCTCCGATCGTGACAATCCATAACTCCTGGTTACGCGGCTTACGCGCGACAGTATTGGGCACGATCGCCTGATACCTTACGGACCTATCCGAGGTCGTGTCTCGCGAGGAGAGCGCGTTCGCTGCTGCGCTCCTCCTCGGTCAGGTCCTAGTACTACCAAAGGTTATGTGTTTAGAGTTCCAGACACTCCAGTCGACGGTGTTCGTAACGGCTTTGCAGTTCGTATCGTACTGGTCGTGAAGACCAAACAGTTGCTTGTGGAGCTCCAGTTATTCGATTAAACGTTAACATGCGATGACGAAGGTTTTTGCGATTGGAGTGGGAAAAAAAAAAGGAAAAAATCTAAGCCGCGCGCACAGAGTAGGAAATTAACGCAAGACCAATGGCGACCACAGCCTAGTGTCTACACAGCGCAGCACATCACGGAGTACCACCGTGTCACTATAACGTAGGACAGTTTCGCTAAAATACGAATGACCGAATTTCGCAGGCCACGTTAGCCCACTGTCCGCCGCGCTGGCCTAGCGCGGATCGGTAGGCTTCACTTACCTTCGATAACAAAAAACAAATCCGTAAAATTGTCACGTACCCAGGTTTAACGCCATGATTTTCTTTGCCGAAACAAAAACATAAATTATATAACAGCCGGTTTTCTTACTTAAAATAATGTTTTCCAGACGACCGTGAGCAGAAAGTATGTTTGAGAAACGTGCACTTATAAATAACACTAGAAAGCCAGGCGGTCATACGAAATGACCGCTGTTCTAGATATTATAAATTGTAAATAAAATGATTCGTGCAAATTTGGGTGAACCTACCCGATGAGATGTACTGCGCACAACTCGTTAGTTGGTTTCGTCTCCTTTTATTTCTCAACGTTGGCAAGTTTCTACGTAATTCATGAGTAATATATAGTTAAATGCATAATAAGCAACATGATAGTTTAACTATAACAATGATAACTGCATGTACGGTATCAGTGCGAACGGACTATTTGAATGCCGCGGCAACTTCATCCCGTTGACTAGTACAGTTACGCAAACAACCAATAAGCTATCGGCGACAAACAGACACTTAAGCCGCATAATAAATAAAGATAAACGCATTGTAGTTTAAAAACTGTCCTTATAAATGTCCGAAACCAATGTTCGTCCATGTTAGTCCAGTGGGTGGAGAATACGGTGAACTCAGCATTTCTACCGCCATATTTAAAGTGGACGGTAAAAATTCAGTAAACAATATGCGATACGCATTTCAAAGAATTACATATGCATGGGTCAACCTCGGCTGCTCCGTGCCACAGACCAAGTAATCGGTTATATGTTCGTAAAAAGTATAATTTACTATTGCAGCAAATGTTTAAACAATTTAAACTCATAATAAATACATATTTGATCAACTAATACTTATAATTCTGATTAAAATCGAATATTTATTGTAGATAACTTCCGTTTTCCGGTTAAAATAAACATTACGTAGACAGCAGCGCGCGCGCTGAAGACTCACTTGCGATCTTGGTGTTGCGGAGTGAAGACGTTTAAGTGAAGTGTTTAAAGTGATTTAATCCAATACAAATATCGTTTTTTTTTTCGTTGGAATGTTATACGTTTAAACTTAATAACCGTCACCGAATATTGCTGGTATTTCCACATAACTCTTTGTAATATAGCTATACGGTCACGTTTTTATCAAACATTAAAAATGTTGCTAATCAACGTATTATAGGTTTATCAATGGTACTTATGTGCGCTATCGTAAAACCAATATTTTACACGTTTTATGTACGAGACTTAATCGGGATTATCGAAGGCCTGAGCGAGTTATCAACTCCGTGCCTAATACTATATCCTTATAGCATAATTGTATACTAAATATATATACAATTATAAATGAACTAGCGACCCCCTCAGACTTAGCTCGAGTTGGACTATTAATTATATAGACATATTATGTTACACATTTAATATTTCTTACATTAATCAGACATCATTAGGTTTACTGATATTTTATATATCCTATTATCTACGCAATCACGTGTTCTCACCACATACCGAGTTTTAATAAGATCGGTCGAGCCGTTCTTGAGTTACAACAGGGCATATAGACAGACAGAGACAAAAAATAACCAAATGGTCATACCGATGTCAGTGACTCATAAAACGATTATTTATTATTAAAGTCGACAAAAAATGCAATGTACAGACTGACAGTCTACAGAATTATATGCTAGTACGGATATACAAAACTTTCCCTGAAAATAAAAAAAACTTGAATTATTTTGTGTTCTAATGTGTTAATGAAGGCCGCTAATAATAGTTTCTCACATACATATATCCTTAATGTACAGAAAGCGATCAGTTAGAATTTTATTTTATGCATAGATATATATTAGAAACAGCTGTCTATCTTGTTTGTTTCCAAAATTTTAATTGATTCGATCATATGTTAATTAATAAGAACATGGCTAAAGTTTGATAATAATATAATTTGAAACCAAGAGAGCCGCTCAATCTTCGTTTTGCAAAATCTCGCGGGAGCATATCAATTTCCCGGGATGAAAACTATGCTATATTTTAACCCATAATATAAGTTACAAATACACCAAGAATCGTCCGAATCTGTTCAGTGCTTTTAGTGTGATACGTGAACAGACAGACAGACAAGAATACCAGTTAAATAAGTTTAGGGCTATATCTACATAACAGTGTACCAACATTGGAATTAGAGATGTTATGGATATGATATTTCGGATCTGGATACGGATATGTGAATAATAATTTACCAGTTTCGGTTAATTCGGATTGTTTCGGATAATTTCGGTTAAGCATATTAGATGATTTTGGACTTGTTAAAATAATATGTGTTTACAAGGCAAAATTTTGATTTTTTGTCTATGTATTATTTGTTATTATAATCGTGGAAATAAAAACTTTAAAGTAAATATTAAAAACTGTCGAAAGAGAGAAACCCATCTTCACATCCCATACGGAGTAATTTAATGTTATATTCCATTGACGCGAAGTTAACTGGTTGTACAGCTTTACAATATAATAGGGATGTTATGGATATGAACTTCGGATCTGGATATCGGTACGGATATATCAATATTTTACCGGTTTTTGGTTACGGTTACGGATATGAAATTATTTCGGATTAACCGATTGTTTCAGATAATTACGATTATGGATATTACGTGATTTTGGACCTGTAAAAAAAATATAATGTATTTACAAGATAACACTTTGACTTTATCCGTAGGTATTATAATCACAGAAATAAACAATAGCCATAAAAATTTTATTACAAAAAACTGGCTAAAATCTATGCGACGCGGCTACCGTATCGGCCGGTCGGCGAAAACGTGTCATTAACACGTTCCATTTAGACTCTGCACCTATCCGAAATCATTCGAAACATTTTTATCTAATACAGTTACGAGTTCCGATGTATTTTTATTTCGAATATCCGATAGTATCGATAACGGAGCTCCATAACATCCCTGATACTAACGCATCACACACTAAGTAATACTATTTTGAAATTCTTTTCATTCAACACAGGCATCAATTGTTCTATTATTACACGACTATGTCAAATAGGCATCTGACACTGACCTAGTGAAGGCTGGCATGACTAGAGTCGTTTTTGTTTACGCGTGCAAAATATTTCAAAGTTTAAAGATGGCCGTACAACAACTTGTTTGGTAATACAATCATTTATTAAAATGACACTGCTCTTGTGTCTTTTGTGTAACGAACCCAGCAATCAATAATTACGTATTAAAAAAAAATTAAAATACCAGGATAAGATACGGATTAAAAAGTATAATTTTTTTTTCTTCTCCTTTTTTCACATTTTCATGCATTCTCATCCAATTCTGCGTTATGGTCCATATTGCAAGTATCTAAGTCAACGGAAAGTTAGTTTAAAATCAATTACAAAATTCCATAGGCATACAAGAGAGCGAATTAATAAAAAAAAAACTACATGCTTTGCAACTTTCCCGCCAATTCCAACGCATCATTCAGCTGCTCGCGATATTTTTCCAAATTACACATGTTGGTATACAGATTATTCAATAATACTGATGATATATAATGCGCATTGACTATTTGATTATGAATTTAAATATAATTATGCACACAGCTAAACGAGGTATAATTGAAACTACGTACACATTGAATTTGAATAAAGTAAGGTGAGTGTGGGAGTTGTGTTTGTTTGGGTGTTTGCATAGGGTAATCTCCGGAACCAGAGTATTTAAAAAAATATTTCACCAATCAAAGGTACATTAGTCCAGATGGAAGTACTACGTATTTAACTCGAAAGAAGTCGGGGCGGACCGCTAGTACTAGATGTAGGTATAATTACAGGCAGGTAAGGAACCCATGCTCCGGACAGAGCAGCCCAGCAACCTCTAACAGAAAGGAAGATTACCTACAGTCTCATCCAATGTTCAGCACAGTGCGAGCAGAAGTTGGCATGGGTTCAAAGATGGATGAATTTACACCCCAAAACATAATTCCAGTTCAAAGTATAATAATTACAACAAATAATACTGATGATATAAACTAAGCGTTAAAAATGAAATGCGAATCAACTGGGTATGTCGTATCACATTCAGAATCATTTAATCGTTCAGGTATTCTGTAAATACACTTATGCAGGACGTTTTTTGCTTCTACTGCCCTGCTTTAACGCAAAAGAAACTCCTCAGCACATCTTTTAAAACAACACAAGGCGTTTACAAAGTAATTTAAACCAGTGAGGAACTGCCTTCGACACTGTTATTTCCCGACGTCCTTGTCGGTTAATATATTCATCCTTTACCTATAGCCTGTTACAAGCTGTGCTTTAACGCGTCGCTTAAAAGTTCCAATAGATAACTCACGTATCAAATTTGGAACCTAATTGTAAAAACGATTATTGCAATGATAATAATACCAGGACGGTAAACCTTTTACGCCATAAACTGATATTTGCATAGCAGGAAATGTCTTTTTTATGTTAATAGCCGACAAACGAGCAAAAGAGCCACCTGATGGTAAGTGGTCACCGTAGCCCATGGACATCGGCAAGACCAAAGGTATCACGGATGCGTTTTCGGCCAGAAAATGAGAAAAAGTTTAGAAAGACAGTACTGGCTCTCGAGCCCCCAGCCGTAACACGACAAGTCGTATGGCGGCTGATTCGAGCAGGAGGGTGGTAGCTAGCCAGACAGGCTTTATGGAAAGATAATAATACCAGTAATAATATACATGAGTTAATAATAATACTGAAAATATAATCCATACGAGAAGCTCTACCACCAAGCAGGCTGACTTCTGTCGCCTCTTACGGCACCCTGTTTTAAGCCGCCCCAACACGGCTAAAATAATTAATCAAAGTAGAGAATTACAGAGATAAAAATTATAGTGGAAGCTTTCACTTGGGATGCTTCCATTAGTAATGAATAAAGTTAATATTAATAAACTTACCACAAGGCAGTCGCCACTGAATCTGAATTTCTAATTTTTTTTTTTAATGGTCACACCCCACTAAGATTTTCTGTTGCGGACGGCATGGACATACACAAATATGACAACACAAACATCCATGACGCGTGAACAAACATTTATCTATCACATAAATGTCAGCCCCGGCCGGGAATCGAACCCGGAATCGCTCGCTCGGCAGGGTCACTACCAAGTGTGGGTTGTCAAATTATTAAAAATATTTAATCCATGTCGGTTTTTCGAAAGTCAAACTACGCCGTCGCTTCAACAAACCCCTACCGTGAGTGGTCCCGGGAGAAGTAGCAGGAAGGGACTTCCGATGAGTTTTTTTCCTACTCACAGTTATGGATAGCACTTATGGCTATATATTAAACTCATATCCAAGCAGTCTTATCCTTAATGTAATCAAAAGTAATAGTTTGATTGTTGCTTTATATATTTATGATTTTAGGATTGTTATTGTTCTTAATCTTGAATAGTCAAGAAGGCCATTATTCTTTTGCCCTTCAAAATAATTTATTATAAATCAAACACCTTTGTTTTTGACATATTCTCCGTTGCACACAATGGTGACCTATAAATGATGGTGAGTTACTGTTGACAAACTCATAGCCTAGTTCGATGTAATCTTCCCTATCGAACAAAGCGTCCCAGGTTTGAATCTTGGCCTTGGTAGATGTTTATATGACAGATAAATGTTTGTTCTTGGGTCATCGATGTGTGTGTGTGTGTGTGTGTGAAAAAAGGAAAAAAATAACTATACATATGAGTAATACTTATATATTCAAATACATTGTTTCTCTTTCGAATAGTAATGATATGGAATAATAAAAGGCTTTACTATCTTACAAAAAGCTATATTCACCAATATTGAGATACCCCTTTACTTGGTTTCATTTACTATTATCCAAATAAAAGTTTATTGTGAGGCTGTCAATTTTGACATCTTACATTTTCCTCATCATAAGATTCACAAAGCATTATTTTGGTTCCTAAACCAATTTCTTAGTCTCATTTACAGAATTATTATCCAGATAAAAGTTTATTGTGAGGCCATCAAATTATGGCATCTTACATTTTTCTCATTATAGGATTCACAAAGAATTCTTTTGGTTCCTAAACCAATTTTTTAGCTTAACTACTTTGGTCTACACATAGTACAGTATCACAGTGCCCAGTTATATATATATATATATCAATGAAATAAAAGAAAAATGTCTCAACACACTGGCCGTGTCATACTTAACATGACTAACACCTTATTGAAAATTTATTCTTTATCTAATCTGTTAAATGTCCATGAAGAAATTCAAAAAGTTTGAGTGGCATATCTAAACGAACATTTAACTTTGACGATGAGAACATTGAAACTAAAAATACTATTATATTGCCTTATAATTCGCAAATCAACCCTAGACAATTGTCAACCCTTACACATTCTAAAATTCCATACATTTTAAAGTGTTACAATATCATTAAGGCTTACAGCATTGACTAGTAATTGATGCGGCCTTCTAATATCCCACATCTAGCTAAGCCTTGGACAACGCAGGATGGTAGATGGTAAATTGGAACACAGTGTTGGTATGCAAGCCATTAGGTAATTTTTTGTTGTAAATACAAGAATAGTACATTAAAAAAAATTGCCAAAAAATTAGCAGATACTTAAATTTATTTTACAAAATATATTAAAAAAAAAAAAATTGTTTACTTTGCTCACGTCTTTTATAGTTTATAATGTAGTACAGATTCAAAAGAGAATTAAGTACAAATAAATTATACAGTAAGATGCGAAATATAAAAGTGTTTGCTTACTTAAAAACTGATGATCGGAAGATTCACCTCGATTTCTTGTTTCACAGTAACTTGTTTATTACGTAAATATTTGCATATTATTCGAACCAAACATGGTTTCACTGGACAATTAAGCACCTTACTCAAACCTCGAATACGTACTGAAGTTAAGATTTACACATAACTATTTAAAAATATTTTGCAACTTCGAATCTGACACAAATATTGATTATAGCCTATTTTAATTTATTCACTACATTAATACGCGCAATTCCGAAATTAATGTACAGTTTTATTTATAAACTACATTCGTTTTTATGGCAAACGGTTGATTATGTATTTCGATCGCTGCAAGTAGTTAAAAAATATTAATAAATTCGTATACAATAATCTATACAGCACCACAGGCAACGCGACGTAACGCAAGAGTGCTTTTAATCGAAAAGTGTAGGTATAAAAATCAACACTTTTCCTATGACATCAATTCCGTAAAGTGACGTTTGTCTATAGATTAGTTAGTACTTTTATTTCTTTTGTAGTGTTACCTGATAACGCTTGTCTGACAGCGCCATCTAGTATGTAAAAGCACAGACAAGAGAGGCAGCAACATCCGATTTATCCCCTCGCTTTGCGTAACTCTGAGCGATAAATTCGAGGCTAGGTATATGAAGTATGGTAGCGCAATAAACTAAAGGTTACCTCCACTCAACAGCGGCGGTTATGTCACCAGGGGGCTGCTGACCCATTCGAGTAGAATGCTCAGACAAATAGGGTTACTTCAAGTTTCTAATTTCCCACGCATGGGCCGCGCCTCAGTGATAGCATTCCATGTAAGAATTCTTCGATCTGATCCGATTAAATTAAAGGGGTTATCTTCTTTGCTTGAGGTCGAGCTTGTGTATCAACGGAACTTATAGTGCAAATCGCAACGCAGTCGGTTCGACCAAATAATATGAAAAAACGGCTGTGCACACGATATGAAATGAAATTTTTCAATATTTGGATAGTTAAATTCAAATTCTATTCACTTATTCTGACAAGGATTAAAATATTAATATTATTTTAACAAACACGTGGACTGTTTCGAAGTAGGCATCCTCTCTAACCTAGAACATAACACAAATGGGCATTTATGGATAACCAATGAACAAGAATATTTTTTGTCCCATACAAAACTACAAATTATTATTTTCTTCGTCGCAGTGCAACGCAATCTATGTAACGATATTGGTACTAAAACACAACTACAGGTTTATCCCCTAATTGCTGTGTCACGACTTTGAATTTTTAATGTTTCACTTCAAAAAGTGTCAGATTACTAACTTTGTAACTGTTGTTGGATAAAGTCATTCATTCACGCCTACCATGACGATCAGAGAGTCATTTAAATGACAATATTGTTTCTGACATATTGATAAGACCACACAAGAAAGACAAAGTCCATTATAGATTTCAGTAGATACTCGCAAAGCGTGTATTTAGTTTTTTCAAACAATATATATATATATATATATATATATATATATTAATTCATAGTTTTATAAACTCGTTGAGTGTATCGGTAGGCATTTTTGAGTTCTGTCAATTACCTTTCAATTTCGTTATCAGGTTCACATAGCTAGATGAAATAAACAAAGCTAGTCAAGATAAATAAGCCCAGACTTGGTGGGTTAACTAGTAGACATTCTAGGTTTCTTTATTTCATCTTCGAGCTCCAACATCAGATCAGCTCAATGGTACCATATTGTGTTGGTTTCCTGTATCACTACCATTTCGCCCTCGTTTCGTTTCAGGAAAAATAGTCCTAAATGTTATTAACTTAAAACTAAACTTTGCATACTTACAAAAAATTATTATAATAATTAATTGCATACACTACTATGATTAGATGACTGTATTTTTGGGCTTCTAACGTTTCTATTGTGTGAGAACGATCATCTACTTAACGACGGGATAAATTGTGATGGCGATGTGGATGCTGACCGAAACTTTATTAAATAATTTTTTTTTTCTAGATCTTTTGATAATATGAATAAATTGAAACCGTACATTTGTAGTCTCAGTAATTTCTCCATCGTCGTCTAGTGGTTCTTTCATCGAACAACTCGACGTACGTGGGGTATCCATCTTTACGTAGTGAACGTACCGCCTATACAGTCGACGCAGTTTGCGTCAGTCATTGTGCGCAACTGCAAAGGACTGGAACAACTTGTCCGCATCGGTGTTCCTATCTTCTTACAATGGGAGTCTTAAAGAGGAGAGTGAATAGGCTTTTATAAATTAGTGCGTTCATCATCTTAGACTTCATCACCACTTACCATCAGGTGGGATTGTTGTCATGTATTAACTTATTGTATGTAAAAAAATCATATAACACTCTAGCATGTTTAATTATTCTGTGTACTTCATGTTTCTAAACTGATGGTTTGACATCGTTTTATAATTTGACAGTTGTACAAATAGGACATTGTGTATGCATATAAATGGGCAATTTTCACACGTTCATAAAAAGGGTTTAAACTAAATAAATTATAAAATAACAAGAATATAATATAATGATACTTATATGCTTAAAAAGATAAACTTAGATTGCCTATTTTGTTATTACCGTAAAGACTCAACCTCCATAACATAACATTAGCTTAGCCGAAACCATGGATATCACAGAGTTGGAGTCGTCAGAGCTGGGTACACAGTCGTACTGGCAGGACACTTACACAAAGGATATAGCGAATTTCGAAGAGCATGGCGACCCGGGGGACGTTTGGTTCGGCGAGGACAGCGCAATGCGCGTGGTCCACTGGCTGTGTAACTGTGGAGCTGGGAAGGACACGCCCATTGTCGACTTAGGTATCTATTGAAACTGCCATATCTAGGGCAGGATATGAATAGAGGAAAATAACATTTGCTTGGTACAGTCAATATATGTACATAAGTATTGAATTATCTGGCTGTCTTGTGGGGTCTGGAAGGTGAATGGGCTTTTATAAAGTTAATTGTACCATCCCTTAATACATTTTTATGTTTCACGACCTCATAGCCCTTGTTCACATGTCATAAATGTATATGTTTATTGTAGTATGGGCTTTGAATGTATGAACATTTATTTATCTCCCCTTACCAAATGAGAAATAAAACTTTATCTTGAGAATAATCAAAGTTTAACTTGTACTAGAAGTTGATGTGCTACTTCAGTGCAGTTCTTTAGTGTAACTATACAATATAACTATATTATATGGGTGTTAAGAAGTCCAACACTATTATTTACTAGTGATCTATCTGGGTTGAACCATTAATTATATAGGTATTAAGACATAATTAGGTTTACTGATATTTTATATAGCCTATTATCTGTGCAATCACATGTTCTCACTACATACTAATTTTTGTTAAGATCGATCAAGCCATTCTTGAGTTATAATGGGACATTCATACATACAGACAGACAGACACAAAAAATTTGAAAACTGTCAAATTGATGTCAGTGAATCATAAAACGAATATTAATCATGATATTTGACAAAAACTGGAATGTATAGACAGACACTACGGATTTATATAGTATGATATGATATATTATGATAAGCGGTTACTGCTTCCATTGTACATCCATAGTAGACGTGGTATTGATGTGCTGGTGGTCATGAAGGACCTGAACTTCTCGTTGTTGGTTTTTCAGTATCCATGTATTTCACAGAGGTAGCTAGGTAAAGAATTACAAACTGATAAACTAGTTTTTGTTAATGATACAGACAGATTGAAAATCTATAACATATCACATCATACCAGCTTGGCTTAGGCAGAAGTAATTTTATTATATATTTTTTGATTTGAAGGCAACAAATCCATGTATATTCTACTTGGTACTAAGCCACTGCATTATACTGCACTGTACGATGATACACCTAAACCATCCTTGTCTCTATCTATTGGTAAACAAACAGGCTGTTTTATCTCTAATGATGATCTATCATTATTTTGAAGGTGGAAATATCTTATTGCTATCTTTATCTCTTCCAGGATGTGGAAACGGATATACACTTATGGAGCTAGCAAAGGAAGGGTTCACAAACTTGCTCGGCATAGATTACTGCGAGGAAGCAATTGATTTAGCAGAAAAAGTGTCAAAAAAGGAATTCCCAATCATCAAATACAAGGTATGATTGGATAAGTTACATGTTAATCCCAGTTTGTGAGTAAAGGATATTTAGTATAGAATAATCCATCAAAGACAAGGATGTGGGGGAATAATGGAACGCTGGAACAGATTCCACCCATGTAGATGTTACCATCGAAATTATCCATATTTCAGGCGCCAGCCGGTGCTATATATCATCTGCAATCTTATCTTTGTCATCTTATTCAACTGATATATCAGTTTTTTTGGTCAGCTTTTGCAGTAAGTTTTCCTTTTTCGGTGACATGATCACTTTCAGTAGCAAAAAGGGACGTGCATAAGTGCTTTTAGGGAAACATTGTTATTTGTGGACTCCATAGGCCAGGTGGTAGTGACCCTGCCTGCCTAACGAAGCTATTATAAAGTTTGTAACTGTCGCGTCGCTGTTGCTTACAAATGTCCTTGTCATTAATATATTCTATACCATAATGTCCTTTACCAAAACCTGGACTCGAGTTTAAAAAACTTACCCGCTTTTTCTAGGTGTTCGACATTACAAAAGACAGTGTTGAAACGATAGGGAAGTTTGGAATTGTGCACGACAAAGGCACTTACGACGCAATATCCTTAAACCCGGACAATCCTCGAGAGAACAGAGAGAAATATATCAATCAAACAGTAAACATGTTGTTGGATGATGGTAAGGTATCAATAGCTGTTAGCTTAAGACACAGGGTTGAGGTGACAATTGACCTGTCGAGATGGGTGACGTAAGTTACCTTCTGCCACAGCACAACTCGACTGAAACTCAAGTTTCACCCATAACGTCTTAATTCACGCTGGTTCATTGTCCGTTATCTGCGTTCTTGTCACATTTGAGCGGGGGTATGGCGTGCGTGTGGCATAATTTTTAATTTGCGACTTACAAAAAATTATGGTTAAACACTTTCAGAATGATTTATAACTTATGTTCTATACACAAAATACGAAAATTTTGTGTCCAGTGACATTAATGCATTCCTATTTCATTATGCCGGTCATTCACATGTGCGCAAATATGCGAACTTACAAGTGTAGGACGACCTTCGCAAATGATTATGCGGAGTTTTTGAGGCATTCGTGGATTTCCGAGCTGTGTCGGTTTTTTGTCGCACATCAAAACGCGCGAACTTTGCACATTCACGTAGTCTCCTACATCTACACATTCGTGCGACCAGTTTGCGAACATGATTGCATAGATGACGGATGTCTTCATGTTTCGTAGTTCGCGGCGTCTACTATAATTACTGTAAACGTAACTACAAATACGTACTTTAGCAGTAGTACCAGTTACTCTCTATATTGAAAATGAATTGGAGTGTAGGAGGAAGCGCAAATTGCTTATCAGCTGAGTTTCCAAATGAATGCCTGACAGCCCTTTATATGCGTGCAAACTTTTGCGCGCAAGTGAGTGACTGGGGTTACATCTAAAATTTGTTTCAGTACATTAGATTTTAATTTGTGACCTCACTACGCTTTTAGTTAGTCCGTCCTTGTCGCACTCCCCTTCCTCTACGTTAAACTGAGACGTAATTTATAGAAAGTCCCTTACATGTATTCAGTAGGTGTTATTCTAAAACATTAAAATATGTAAGATATCTGACAATTGAGTTACGGGTTGAGATTGGTTGTTTCGACTTCCTCCTTTGTTTATCAATTCCACAGTTCCAAATACTAGCGTTCGCCCTGTGGTGAATATTGGATCACACTCATTAAATAAGTTTTGTTTTCAACATTTATTTTGACAACACTTAACTTTGTCAATTGCTACCAAAAAAAAAAACAGCAGAGAGAAGAGAGAAAAAAAGGTTTTGTCTTTGCCCAATTATACATTACATATTTGAATATTCCAGGTATATTCGTGATAACATCGTGTAACTGGACGGAAGAGGAACTCGTGGCTCATTTCTCAGCAACAATGACGCTCAAGTCGGTGATTCCGACGCCGCAGTTCAAATTTGGCGGGAAAATCGGCAGTGTTGTGTCTTCCGTGGTGTTCGTTAAGAAATGATTGTTGTTTGAATTTAGAATTTAAGTTGTATGAAATAATATAAATGGACTGTTAAATATTTGTTATATTAAGTATTGATGAAGCATTTATAAGTCATTTGTAATTAGTAATTGAAATATTAAAAATAGCTCGTTAAACTATTGCACGTTGTTTGCTTTTGAATTGGTTACATTCGTTCGAATTCAAAATCATTTAATCATTTGGGTGTTCTGTAAATACACCTATGCAAGTCATTTTTGCTTCTACTACCGTTTCGACAACCTGCTTGAACTTTGATGAGAAGAAACGGCGAAAGACATCAAAATATCTTTTAAAACTACACATGACAATTACGAAGTAAGTTTGATATATAATAACTAAGGCACTAGTATGCGCTAAAGGGGTCGGATCCGCTATATTGACTTTGCAACGTCGAACAATATTTCAGTAGCTTCAAAACATTAATCAGAACAGTTTCTTAGAGTCTACACAATATGGAAGTCGCGTCATTAAAATATACCAAATAAATAATCATGTTGATCAGTTCAACGCTCGATGTTATATTTTTTCTTTTTTTATGTTAATAGCCGACAAACGAGCAGACAAGCCACCTGATGGTAAGTGGTCACCGTCGCCCATGGACATCACCAAGACCAAAGGTATCTGACGCGTTGTCGGCCAGAAAATGAGAAGAAGGTAAGAAAGAAAGAACTGACTCTCAAGTCCCCAGCCGGAACACGACGAGTGGTTTGGCGGCCGACTCGAGCAGTTATGCTTATTAAATCCTACAGTGACGATTTGTGTATATTCATAATCATACTCGAGGTGGGCCAGAACTGGGTTGTGTGTGTGTGTGTGCTTTTTAATAACACAAAGAAAACTAAAGTTGCTGCATAAAAAATTTATTTCATTTCCTTAACTGCACAATTCATTAAAATGTATTGTTTACAAATATGGCCCCCACACATAGTGTTACGTAATTGTATGATGTTTTGTTGATTTTAGTATGTATCCTTTAGGGAATTATCACAATACAAGTTCGGACAGTCCAAGACTGTGTACTATATACAGTTTTAGTACTCATACTGCTCAGTGTAGTGACAGTGCTGAGATTAGTGAAACTGCTGAGTGTAGTGACACTGCTGAGATTAGTGAAACTGCTAAGTGTACTAACACTGCTGAGTGACATAATGTTATGGGAAGAAGTCGCTGCCCGTGCACATCCCACACCCGTAACACTAAAAACATCACCAACACACAGAGGGTCAAGGTAACTAGAAAACTATTTTACTGTCTCTCTGAGATTGTAACATCCACTTCACAGTAGATTCTAGAAGGATGGTAGCTAGGTGAATAAGAAACTATATCACATTAAAGTATGTGGTGCAGAGGCTAGTGATTTCCAACAATGGACCGTTAGATTGTCTTTCAGCGGGATGCACCACGAGCGGGTTGGATGATTCAAGGATAGATGGAGCCACTTCCGCACACAAACAAGATAATTGTACCGTCTGTATATTTTATGTGGGTAGTTGTAGATTTTTATCAATTGTCAAGAAAAATGTAGGTAGTATACAACGCTCCTTTCGAATTTGCACGTGAATGACACCGGACGTGTTGCTGCACAGTTAGATCTGTCTATCTGTTTGTGTTTAGACTGTAGTGCGCTACAGCGTTTGTATGCCGAGCTGAGCTGGCGTCACCATGGTTTGCACGAGGTTCGCTGCGATGTTCTGCTGGAAGTACTGCATGCGATTCGCGAGCTCCACGTCTGGATAGGGTTCCGGTTTTTTGGTGGGCGCTCGCGGTTGCTGGACAGAAAACCATCGAATATTAGGGTCGGTTTTAATAACCGGATTAATATGGTACAGAGGAATATATTAATGACAAGGACGTCTGGAAATAACAGCAACGCGACCGATTCCGTGCAGGTTTGAACTTACTTTGTAAAAGTTGAAAGATGTGCTGAGGAGTATCTTTCGCCGTTTCATCTCCTCAGTGTTGAAGCACCTTTTCAAAGCGATAGTAGTAGCAATTGCGTGCTGTAGTGTATTCACAAAATACCCAAATAGTTAAATGACGTGGTGACGTATAAGGTGCTCTCTTCCATGTGCGAGTGAAACGGGAACATTGCAATTTGTCTATCGTGTTCTCTGTCTACGGCCGTAACGTACCTTTCGTTTATTGTTGTCGTGCATCATCTTCATGTGCTTGTATATTGAGGTCTGCCACGTGAAGGTCGCTGGACAGAGGCTGCACTTGAAGCTCTTGGACGCGGCGCGGTTAGTGTGCATGGCCCACACGTGTCCTTTGAGCCGTTTCACCGTCTGAAATTTGTGGGTGTTGTTTATTTGGCTCGAAGGACCAAATGAAACCGTGAAAACTGTTAAGAAAAGAAAAACAGCCTATTTTGGACATATATACAGGAAGATAAACGTAACTTTTTAAAATTAATAATTGAAGGCAAAATTAAAGGAAGTAGAGGTCCAGGTAGAAGAAGAATCTCATGGATTGGAAATATAAGGGACTGGCTGCGGGCTAAAAACACAGATAAGCTAGTTCATATGACTGTTGATAAAGAGACGTATCGACAAATGGTCGCCGACCTCCTTGATGGAGATGGCACGTGAAGACGAAGAAGGATCAAATAGTTAGAAATTGACGTGCAAAATAGTTAATAGCGGCACACTCCAATTTATAGATATTTATACACGATATATAGCATATGTCCATCCGGAATAGTTTACCTTTCGAATGGTAAAAGAATTTTTTAAATGAAAGCCGTGATCCCGGAGATTACTCTCGACATACACACAAACTCACAAAATTCCCCCACTCTCTCTTTATAATATTACAACAGATTATCACATGACATTCGTTAAGCCATATCGGAGGCCTTCGGATGAAAAAAGAGCTTCCAAAGCTTGTTGTTGGTCACCTCGTCCACTGCACCGCAATCTTACCTTATAAGACTTCCCGCAGACATCGCACAAGTGTTCGCCATCAGGTTCCTTCTTACTCTTCCCCTCGTGGATATTGTTCATATGTGCGACCATTATCTTCGATGTTTTGAATGCCTGAAACAAAACATAATGTTTGTTGCGGGCAGACTAGATTTCACAGTTGCTCTGCAGCATGGACTGTACAGTCAAGGTTCTGGACTTCTGCACTAAAGCGACAGGTAAAAGAGACAAACGCACCCATCTACAGGATTTACCTTATGAGAATCAGATAGAATGTATTGTTTAGTGTTTCTTATTAGTCGGTCTCCTCTTTGTGCGATGATTCGGAGCCTCCCCCACTCTCGTTCATTAAGCGGTGTACATATGTTCGCTCACGTGCACCTGTATGCTGTCGAGTCGAATTGAGAGAGAGGGGGTCGTATAGTGAGTATAGTATCTATACTTTACTATTTAATAATTTTGTGCGTGCCTATACATTACAAACCTTGGCAGAAGGTGTGATAGTGTGGTTTACTAATGACGTGAATCTAGTTTAAGTATTTCTAACATTTTAATAAAAAAAAAATTCGAGCATCCCGAAATCTAATTTCGAAAGTTGCCGGGGATATCGGGGAAAATTATCAACCTCATCATCACCCTCCCGCCCCTACCCCAATTTTATTTGTGGTCGGCGCAGCATGTATTTCTCTTCCATACTTCTCTATCAGCCGTCATCTCACTAGTAACTTCCATTCTAGCCATATCATCCTTCACACAATCCATCCATCGCTTCTTTGGCCTTCCGACCTTCTTTGACCTTCCGTACAACATGCTCTTCGTTCCTCCGCATCACATGACCATACCTTGATAGCCGGTTTCCGCGTAGCTTTTCGGTTACTGGTGCCACTTTCATACTTCCTCTTATGTACTCATTCTTTACTCTATCCGTTCGCGTTATACCACCCATCCCTCTTAGCATTCTAATGCAGTTGTCTTTCATACATCCCTTTTGTGGCCCAACATTCTGATCCGTACAAGACAGCAGGTCTGACCATGGTCTTGTAGATCTTCCCCTTAAGTTTAAGGGGAATACGGGGGTCGCAAATTGTCCCGGGAAAATAATAATAATAATAAATAAACCTAATTATTATTCTACTCTTAGTACCTCAGTACTACCGTGTGTGAATTGCACATACACCTTTTTATAGATATAGCGGCTTTGATATTATATTTGTAATTCGAAGCTTAAGTAAATTTATCTTGATTTAAATAAATTATATATCTCTTCAATTAAAATGCATTATTTTATGGATAATGATGATGATAATAAGTCTTTCATATTTCATAAGCGGGTCTTCGGTCTCCATCGAGGTCGACAACGCATCGGCAATGCCTCTGACGTTAACAATGTCCATCACCACGTAAAATGTACAAAATTCTCACTTTGAAACAGACGGAACACTGGTACTTGATCCGCTTGAGATGCTCCCAGTCCACGTGGTCCACCATGCACCATTTCGTCGGGAACTTCTTGCCGCAGTACTGGCACGCGTGGCTGGAATAGTCAAAATATGCGTAGAGAGGTTATTTTGCGTCACCTGACGGGACATATTAAAATTCTGAGACCATTGCATATTGTGATGGTTTTTGCGCCGCTTGAAGAAGAAGAATAGAGAAGTCTATAGCGAAGTCACTTTTAAAATACTTGATTGTATTAATATTAACAACTGCATGTTATATTTATTGTTATGTTATATTATTATTATATTAAAATGTAGCGCAATCACTAACTTTCATTTTCTATTCCGAGGGAGCAGATTTATTTCGCTTCATCAAACGTATACTAGACAATGGCTCAAAACATAGTTACGAATACGCAAGGTAGCATTTAGATGTATTCAATAGTTTTCGAACTATACATGCACAGACACAGACAGACAACCAGACAGAGACAGATAGACAGACAGGCAACCAACCAGACAGACTGCCCACCACGCAGACATACGGATCGCCAACCAGACACGGATACTGACAAACAGAGGCATAGACAGATAACCAGACAGACATACAGACTGACAACCAGAAAGAAACACAAACAGATAACCAGACAGACAACCAGACAGAGACACAGACAGACAACCAGAGAGAGACACAGACAGACAGCAACACCAACTTGTACGCGCCCTCGCCGACGTGCCGCTTGCTCAGCCGCATGTGGTTCTTGTAGCAGTCGCGGCTCGCGAACGTCTTGCCGCACTCGTGGCAGCGGTNNNGCGCCCGCCTCGCGTTCGCGGTGGTTGCGCGTGTGCCGCGACAGGTTGCGCTTCCACTGGAACAGCTTGCCGCAGATCGGGCACGGGTACGTGAGCCCGTCGTGGATCACGCTGGACGGCGCGGAGGGGGTGGGGTGATAAAACTTTGGGCTTTGTTATATGGAAGATAAGTTCTAGTAGTCATAATTGACTAAGCTCAGAAATTAGGGGGAATGTGCCAACAGTAAATAATAGAATTACTTTTAACTCAAAAGTAATTCTTAACTAATTCTGTCCTAGTGATGATGTTCTATGAACGCTTCCGTGTTTGGAACAGCACATTAAGCCATCGGTCCCGAATGTTGGGTGTGTGATTGGGCCACGTCGAAGATAATTGGTATAAAAATCTTCGAAACTTTTCCACTTAACGCTTTCACCGAGGGGAGGACGGAGGGGTTTGGGCTTGTCGAAGACCTTCGGCTGAACCTCCAACACTTAAGTTGACCACTCATCACCTTCACCACTCCACTAAAGATCTCATCAAGATTTACTGTACGATTCTTTTAAATTAGAGTTGAGTTGGAGGCCCTCGAGCGGCAAAATAAGACAGTTGTTCTGCCCAAACTCTTCAGACTAAAACAGCAGGAGTTGTTACAGTCTGTAAGTCCAACGTTCGAGGAGTCTCCTCATCATTGTTACGCTGGTTTCCAAAACTCTATTTCCGATCAATACATTGCGAGCTTTGGCATTTTAGAAGACCTGATGGTGAATTGTTACCACTTGTCATGTATGTTCGTTAATTGGAAAACAGACTGGTGAACACGTGAACATTATTTTAACTGGGTGGTATGTAGGGCAAGAACTTGCAAAAGCAAGTCTATAGCAAATATACCAGGAGCAGATTCAGTTTTGGAGTTAAAGATGAATCCCTCGGGACCCAGTACAGCAGAATCCCATTATTTGATTCACGACAAAGACTAAAATTACTCACACATGCGCTCGGTAACTTTTCCTCGAGAAGAACACTTTATCACAGCCTTTGCACGGAATGAACAACTTTGGTTTGGGATTTTGAGCCTGTGGAAATTGTGTTTGCCTGAAAATAGAGACAATATCAGCCCGCATCAGTATTTTCATCATATTACAATGGTAATGACTTCAAAGCAACAGTGAATAGACATATTCCGTTACCACCAGGCGGGGCTAGTCCAGCTCTGATTTTTTCAAAGCTCTTTCAATGCACAATTTCTATACATTTAGTTGTATTTTGCACTTCAAATAAAGTATTATTTGTAAACCAATAGGACATACGAGAGTTCTTTAATCTATGTCGACAAGGATTATTTAATTTATGTCTGTCTCAAATAACACTGATATGTCATCTGAAAACATCACAATTTCAACATAGTGACTCACATGTCAGAACATGTCATACACGTGCACAAGATACGGAAGGGGATCACAAATTGATCCCTGAGAAACACCTTTGATAATCTTAACGAATAAAATTGTTAACAATTAATGACATAAGATAACAATAGAATTATATATTTTAATCGAGTTCTTTTTTTGTTCTTTTGATAACTTAAACAGAATTGTAACTCATGTACGAAATTCTAGTTACACTAATCCAAAACTGACTACCATCTATATTCTTATATTAGTATTTAAATTTTCGAAATGGTAGTAGAAGCAAATAATGATTGTCACAAGTGTAATTACAAAATACTTAATTTTAATTTGAAAATTCAGCCACTTGCAAATTTGTAAATCTACCTTTTTGGGTGATGTACTAAAATGGCAGCCCAGGTGGTTCCTCTCAGAATGGCAACGAGAGACCCCAAAAGACCCAAAAAGAGACCATTTTAGACCATCATCGATCACGATGCACACGAAGACAGTGAGTGTGTGTGTACTCACCTCAGATGGTGCCGCAACGTCATCTTATTGGCGAACACCTTCCCGCAGCAGTCGCACTGCGGTCGCTCCTGACTGCACTGCACTTTATGGTAGTTTAATTTGGATTTCGTACTGTACAATACAAAAGATCATAAAAATCTCTTATAGTTATGAAGTTTCTTGCAACGCTTCTTGTATACAGCGAAACCATTGCGAAGGTAAAGTTATCAGGATTTGTTGACAGCTCATCACACGGCTTGGATTCTCAAATAGCCGCGAAGCACTGAAGGTTACAATAATAGCTTCAGATTGTTCTCTATTAAAAACTTTAATTTTTGCGTTAACAGCAAAAGACTGCGTGAAAATTACATTGTCTTTTAAAAGGTGTCATAAAAATAATAAACATTTACGGAAATAAGTACACGTGCGTTTCAATTAACAAAATTGTATTTTTTTAATTATTGCGACATTTTAATTTAAACAGCCATAATCGACAGATATGACTGCCATCGATAGATATGAGTGCTACAGATAGATTTTTCGAATATTTACATTACACGTTCTAGTTATAAAATTATTGTGAACGTGCGTATGTCACCAACTCCCAAACAGGTGGACGGATTTTGATTTATAATTGGACCCGGTAGCAGATGACGCTACAATCAAGTTCCGGGAGATTTGTAGTTTCTTTTCTTTGAGGAACGTTCGGGCGGGTCCTCTAGTATATACATTATGTTATTTTGTGTTATTTACTATACACAGACTCACCTGAACTCCTTCCCGCACTCGGTACAAGCGTGCAGCTCGGCCGCGCCGTGTTCGACGCAGAGGTGCGCTTGCATTATTCTCTTCATGGAGGTGGTGAAGCCGCATTTACGACACCTGTGCGATCCAACTGTACCGGTGGTATATTGACGGTGGAACAACATGGGAACCCTCGCTTTATTCTCGTCTAGGCTGGGTTCGGTTCGACCAACTAACTTGTCAGATGACTAACTTGTCAGATGACTAACTTGTCAGATAACTAACTTGTCAGATTAGTCAGGCGTACTTGACTGCAGTGTAATGCATTTGTCATTGTATGTTCGTTTTCGAAATAGAGGAAAAAGGATATGTTTGGAATTTTTTGTCTGTCTGTATGTCCACGTGTACTACTAAAACCTTAACTTATATAAGGGTAGTTTGCGTCCCGGGAAATTGATATATTCCCGCGGGAATTCCAAAGTGAAGCGAGGGCCGTGGCTGGTGTTTGTATATATGTATATATATGGGTGTATATTTACATACCTATAAGCTGACAAGTGGAGCCCTCTGTGGGTGGCGACAGATTCTTTCGAGAGGAAGTAAGCTTGACACACGTCACATTGAAATATGTTTTCACTTTTCTGAAACAAACATCGATTCAAACGACATTGTGGATCAGTTTGTGGTCTTCCAAGCAAGGGGTCCCGAGATAGGGCTCGGCCGGGGCAAAAAGACAAATACAAAAGCAAATTTTCTTTATTTGTTACCGGCAATAATAATGAAGAGAAAAAGAAACGAGACAATGTTCAAGTGCTAATAATCTGTTTGTTATACTCCATGTTTGCGATATCGTTATTATGTTTGTCCATGTCACGCGACATACATGATTGTAGTGGAAGAGGGGGTGGGGGGAGGTTAGAGTTTCAGAGTTTAATTCGTCTGTATTTTAAGTATTCCAAATAACCATTAACCATAACTCTTCCCCACGTGATACTACTAAGATGTCTATCTGTATATAAATCGAGATTTCTTTTATCTACTGATCGCGTTAAACATTTTTATTGATACCAACTACAGACACCTCAACAGTGAGTACATTCACATATAGTACCTACTACTAGCTAGCATCGTGAGTACCGGATAGTATCGTGAGTACCAGCTAGTATCGTGAGTACCGGCTAGTATCATGAGTACCAACTAGTATCGTGAGTACCAACACGTATCGTGAGTACCTTCACGTATTATGAGTACCTTCACGTATCGTGTATACTAACTGGTGTCGTGAGTACCATCCAGTATCGTGAGTACCTGCGAGTGCTTGCCGCCCAAGTGGTACTCCATCTGCTTGCGCGTCTGAAATCCGATGATGCAGTCAGCGCAACGGTACTTCAACGCAAGGAACTCCCTGCTCTGCCTGTCGCCCTCGCGCACCCTCCACATCTCCTCCTCGCTCATGGTGCAGATCTCTACCAGATCCTCTGGCAAGTTCTTCTGTCTCCTGCTGCCGGCCGCTTCCTTGACATCGTCGGTCTTGTCCTGGAAGGAGGATGCTGGTAACGGATGAACGGGCTGGCGGATCACCTCACCGAAGCTGCTACCAACTTGGTGCAGTTGACAATTCAAATTTAAATTTATTTAATAATTTAGGTATTCTGTAAAACACTAATACGCGTCATTTATCGCTTCTAGGGCCGTTACGAAAAGTAGCTTTAACATCGAGGAGAAGAAACGGCGAAAGAACTCCTCAGCACACCTTTTAAAACAACACATGACAATTACAAAGTAAGTCTATCCCTGCGTGGAACCAGTTGTGACGCTTATATATATGCTTTTTTTATGTTAACAGCCGACAAACGAACATACGAGCCATCTGATGGTAAGTGGTCACCGTCGCCCATGGACATCGGCGACATCAAAGGTATCACTGATGCGTTGACGGCCAGGAAATAAGAAGAAGGTAAGAAAGAAAGTACTGTCTCTCAAGCCCCCAGCCGGAACACGACGAGTCGTTTGGCGGCCGACTCGAGCAGGAGGGTGGTAGCTAGCCAGGCAGGCTTCACGGAAAGATAACAATACTAATGACTTAATAATAACAGTGATAATGTAATCCATACGCGAAGCCCTACCACCAAGCAGGCTGGCTTCTATCGCTTTTTACGACACCCCGTTCGGCCAGCGTGGGATTGGGGGAGTGTTCTAAGCCTCCCCAATACGGCCAAAATTAAAAACAAAAATTGCAATATATTTCAACTAATTCACAACTTTGACTTCAACTTTGCACTTGACTAGTACTACTATTTAATATGAAAGACCACAGCTCAAAAATCATTCTACCCACATAATTATTTCGCCACTCACCTCTTTTTTTATCCTGGCTCTCGTGTGCCGTTTGCTCTTCTTTTCTTTCTCCTTCAACGTCTTCAACTGGGATAGTTGGATGTCCTCATCCGAAGACGGCTGGTCTATCAGCGGCGATGGCAGAAGCGGCGCCTCGTCAGGGAACTCCGTGTCGAATTGTAACAGATCATCTTCCTCGTGCTTTGCTTTTGTGCCGTTTGTATCTGAAATGACTTGGGTGTATTTAAAGCCCGCACCATCATTATCAGCACTTTTAAGGATTACTGCTGGACTTCAGCTGGAGTCTCTTCTTGCAAACCATCCTCTTCCTCGATTTCCATCCTCCATAGCCCTTTTGACTAAATGTAGCCGGATCAAATCTGGTTTTTGTATGAGCTCATGATGACAATTCCAGATGATAACCATGAAATTTCTGTACTGTTAAGTTAGTATTTATGTAATAAATACGCAATTTACTTGTCTATAACCATAAATAACCAAAAATAACTTCTATAAACGTTCACACACTCAAACCCTCTCACTAAGATTCCTGTCAGTGACATTGACGTATACAAATGACATCACAGAAGGCCACGGTTCTAGAACATTTACCTGGTACGTAAGTCGGTACAGGTTTAGAATCGACAGAACCCCTCGCTCTGGAGGGTCATCTCCAACTGGGATACGGTGTCGTGAAAATGGGGAAACAGGATTCAAAAGGATTCAGAATTCACTAGAGTGCGCGAGCAGAGACTGGTACGGATTCAAAGATTCATGGAGACCCTTATACCTTAAACATTACCAGCGATACCCAAACTGTAGTACGAGAGCTCCCATTGGGTAGCAATGGAGTTATCAGGAAAGGGTTACTCATAAACGAAAAGTTTTATTAAGGGGTACGGGAACGAAAAAAGGTTGAGCAGCACTGGTCTAGCCAAATAAAAGCTCACTTACCACCACCCAACTTCAGTTTTGTCTCCTCATCATCAATCTCCTCCTTAATATCATCGATAGCAACCTCGTCTTTCACATTCTGGGTGTTTCCGATGGACACGTTCTCACAAGTGTGTACGGAGAGCCGCTGAGTTGCGTTCGATGATAGATCATTTGGTGAATCGAGGAACGTATGCTGGAAACGAGACAAACATGGAAAAATTGATGAGAATTAATGACATAAATTCAAACTGTAACTGATAACGTGCCCTCGTTTAGAAAATCCTATAACATAAGTTATAAATATGAAAAGTTTCATCAAAATCTGCTCAGTGGTTTTGGTGTGATACGTGAACGGAGAGACACAATTAAAAAACTATATATTTAATGTACTGACTCAACCCCGTTGCAGTTTTATTATTAACTCGCGACCCGGTTAGACTTCGGAAGGGTTGAATAATTAATTACACAGACATCATTATTCAAAATTTTATGCTTTTCGCCTTGATTATACATAATTAGATTAACTGACATTCTATATATCCTATCATCTGCGCAATCACGTGCTCTCACTACATACCGAGTTTCATTAAGATCGGTCGAGCCGTTCTTGAGTTACAACGGCACATACAAACAAAGAGACAGACACACAGACAGACAGTCTACAATTTTCAAAACGGTCAAATTGATGCCAGTGAATCATAAAAAGAATATTTATCATGAAATTTGACAAAAAAATAATGAAATGTACAGACACTACAGATTTAAGTAGTTATAGATACAGTTATAGATAAAATTCATTATTTTATTAATACTAGACGAGGAGTAACAGAGTAGAAAAATCAATTAAGACTACTTGAGTTTTTGGGTACGAATAATACTTCTGAGTTTTGTATCATAAGTTTTATTTAGATCCATGCATCCTCGACCCTCGCCTTTGTAGCCTGAAGGGAAGGCAGACGGGCCACCTAATGGAAATTGGTCACTATCGCCTATGGGCACAGGCGAAGGAATCACCATTGCTACGCTGACCTTGGACGAGAGCTCTGTTTACATCTTTACAAGAACTCCATATTATAGCGCTCCGGGATCACCTCAGAAGAAAGCTCTTTCCACTGTCTCCACGTATGCAGTAAGATAGATCGTGAGAATTAGACTGTGGTGGATTGCCACAAATCCAGTAGAAAATTTACTTTCAAACAATATATTTTAGTTTCCTATTAAATAAAAATCAATACCTTTCTCGAGTACTTCATGAGACAGTTGTAAGCGTACAGCATTTGTGAGCGTAACTCTAGAGCAGACTTCATCCTTGCCAGGCATTCCCAGCACACCTGCACTGCTAAACCATCGGGGACCTGAAACATTGGTAAATTTCCAATAATTTGTTCTGATATTACTATTAATTAATTGCTTAAATGACCTCAAACTGGTATCCTAGTGCCTCAAACATTCAGCTCACCAGACACTAAAGTTATAATCTTGCATGCACCCATAAATTGTTTTAATTATATGTTTTATTAATCAATTATCACATGTTTTAGCGAAGGAAAACATCTTTAATTTAAGGCCTGAGAATATGCTAACTTCAGAGTGCTGCTCCATAATGGTGTCAAGTGTGTGAGGTCTACCGATTCACACTTACCGGCTGTAGCGGAGTGGAGCCTTATTCCCCCTCATTGTGAAAAGAGACTCAAGCTCAATGATATGGATAATGATAAATAAAAAATAAGTATAAAAGAATATTACACATTTTATCATAACTCCTGCCAATACAATTTTTTTTTTCGTAAAAGTTTTATGAAAATTGCACCAATAATATATTGCACATTCCTAAATCAATACGCATAACTAATGACCTGATTTTATATAAGATAAAGCTCCAAATATATTTGATTAATAAATGTTATTGTAATATTAATTAATTTCTCAATGATAAACTGTCAGTCTGAATTTATTCTACTTTTGTAACTGACATGGTAATTTGTAATGGCTTGCCATTTAAATATTATTTAGCAATTTTATAATGTATTGTAGCTTATTTCTTTTCTTTTATCTTGTTAATTTATATGCCAAACATTGGCCGAGTAAGTAGCATATTGTTTAAACCACCTTGTATGTAACCTTATTACATTATGATTGATTTTTAAATATTTTTTGAGAGTGACGAGAAAATCATCAGGTGAGACGAGAGATCAAAATGATCAGATGAGAAAACAGTACTCAATTATTTTAGCTTCCAATATTTATATATATGTTGATTGAAACTGAACACTGTTAACCATTACTTATTGCCTTCATGACTGCCTTTACTCATCAAACCCCGTTTTTAATTGATTGTAATAAGTATTTGGGCAGTTTTTACACACCAGTGATTCACTAGGGCTGTTTAGTTGTATGTGGTAAAAATGAAAAATTTATAATACACCTGATGAATTCGAGTGACACTTATTTTTGGTGCCACTGCTACTTTTGACTATAAGAATTATATTTTTTAAGTGAACCAAGGGCAGATTACTAATATTAAATTATTTGTAGGTCTGAAAGTGGGTGAAATTTCATTATGTATGTCATATATGAGAGTTAATAACGTAGGAATAAACAATTTGTGGTTTGCAGGTTTCGAATGCAGAACCGTTGTGTTCCAAAGTTGTTTAAACGAAGTAAACGGATCGAATTAGAGATTGTGAATGATTTATTGGGGTGTTAAAAGATCCTCGATAAGGTACGTGAGAAAATGAAATCTCAAAAAAATATGACCCTCACAACCAATTACGTAAAATAAAACCTAGCCTCGAATTAGTTGCATCTGGAATATAAATGTTTGAATAAACTACAGTTCGGAAAAAGCACACACAATGGCGGATCTAAGGATTTTTGTTCCTACGCAAATACCAAATTTAAACAAATCATGACTTGAACACTTAAATTGTATGGCATAAATTGCTTGTTCATATATTTTTTTACGTATATCAATGAGAAATTATTGAAAACGATAATACTTACGTCTATATTTCCTAAAATCTTAAAACACTCTTTCACATCCCTGTGGTAGAACATACTACGGTTGTAGTTCAAACAAGCAACGCATATTCCATTTACATTAAAACCTTCTATATTTATATTGATTTCCTTCATTTTGTACTATTTTTATAACGTTTATCTTAAAAAAAATATTTAGAGTTGAGGAAGCTTTATTCCTTTCCTTCGGCCATTTTGTAAACCATTGGTTGACTTTGGAAACGAAATATGTCAATGTCAAATATTTCGTAGACATATATTGACATCCCATCAGCTTGACATTAAAAGTAAAAGAATGAAAAGTATTTGAAACAGACAGAAAATAAATGACACCAAAATTGTTTCATTGTATTTATCATTTAAAAAGTATAAATCAATTAAGGTATGTAGCAAATATAATAACTTGAAAACAGCTTGATTTGATTGATTTTCTTTGACATTTTGTAACTGCAGGACAAGGTGTGTATGAAATACATTTTTTGGTAAATCCATCAGAAAAGCCGGAACTGCGATTGTTATTTGGGTACGTAGGTATATATTGTAAATCATAATGAAAAAATTTAAGTTTTAATTTCACAGCTCTGTTCAAAAAATAACTGACTGACAACGCACAACATAAACCATTGAAAATAAAAACATGTTATAAAAAATAATACTAAATTTTTTGTTAAGCGTTCTTCTCATTTTCTTTATTAGTAAATTGCTTCTGTGTGAAGCCGAGGCGGTTCGCTTTCATAATATAATTTTGATAAATCCTTGTTGCAATAGTGTTTTTTCAATTTGGTGTAATGTTACTGCACAGAGTACTGTATATGTTAAATATAGTACTATACGTGAATAAAAATTAATTAATTCATCATACACCTATGCATATAATTTTTTGCCGATATATTTATTATGTAGGCAAAGAACTGTTTCTGTACAACTTGCTAAATATGCTGATTATAGTAATGCGTCTTTATCACTAGCATATGTATATTATGTTAACCTTTGCCTACTAACAGCTGGCTTGGGAATTTCTTGAACATATCCACCAGCAAATCAATAATATCAACCTTGTGTTTTAATTTTAGAATTACACGTCAAGCCTCATAGAAAATCATCGTACCCTAAACAGACAGTAACGACGCCGTATAAAAAATCAAGGAATCTCCTAATATTGAATACTTATGTAATACCTATAATGTATACTACATATATATAACGTATACTACATATATATAACGTATACTACATATATATAACGTATATTACATAGCTGTTGAATGGACTGCATAAATAAAAGTGTTGGCAATATAATGTTGTGGCTTCTTCTATTGTTTTCTGTAAAACCAGATCTGAACCAATCAACGTCGAGCGCTCCCCACCAACATAGCGAGCGCTAACTGACAGCGCGCTAGCGCAGTATCACGGCGACACGCGTCGAAGTAACTTGATGCCGCTACTTTCTCATCATTTTTATCGTGTAGTGACTTTATTATTGTGCTGTACAACAAGTATCAAGTGTTGAAAGAGTAGTAATACATGTACGTAGGGATAAGATAATAAAAGGCAAATGTATTATATAACAACCTTTATTAAATTCACTTCTCGGTATAATGTGTAACATGATCGCACTCCCTCAGTCGCTGAGCAGCTTGTTCAGGTGTAAGGTCGCGCTGCGGCTGCGCAAGCATTTCATACCCCACCATGAACTTCTTGACTGTGGCGGAACGCAACAGGGGGGGGAGGTATACCGCGTGCAATAACCAATGAGGGGAATCGCCGGGCTGCTTCGATGGACCGGTTGGTGCACCTGGAAAGACGAATGAGTTTTTAGGGGTTGTCTATAGCATATTATACTTGAAAGTAATTATTATTATTTATTAAATGGTATAAGTATAAAATGGTCACCGTAACCAGTTTTATTTCAATCTTTTATATACTCACATATTGTATCCAGACCTATTATAAATTTCGGAGGTCGTACAAATAGCTAAGAACGCAGGCGCACGTCCGATGCGTTCCGAGTCCGGCAAAAGACTGTCTCTGTTCGTTGTGAAACTCCCCGTGTAACAACTACCCTCCCTAGCGGTATATGTACAAAAGACCAGGCCGGCTTCTGTCTCTTGCGACAGCCTGTTCTGCCAACATAGGATTGGGGGTAGTATTCTATGCCGACCTAATACAGCCGAAATAACTTCTTTTGATAACATTAAAACTTGTATATAGTGACAAAAAAAAACAGTTGACATAGAAGAAACGGGCAAGAAACTGTTGGTATTTGCATATTGATACATCGATTAAAGTGGGAATACATACCATGCCACCCCATGCTGTACGGGAAACTGCACTGAAACAGGTTATCGTATTTAGTGTTGAGTTGCTTCATGATTTCCGCCAGCGCCGACACCTGGCTCTGCGTCAGCTCCGTCAGCCGCTGTGGATTGCCGTTCACTGGCAAAAGCATCGTCTCGTAAGGCCAAGCCGCCCAATAGGGGACCAGGGCCACCCATTCCGAGTTTTGGAGTACTATGCGTTGCTGGAATTTTAGGGGCGATAGTTGAAAGGTTTATTGGTTTTGAAGTGTGTTCTTATCAAGGTTTTTTTCTAGACATTTGAAATAGCAGTCGCAGGCGACGTACACTGTCGCAAGAAATTGAAGAAATGTTAATAAAATCATGATTAGTGTTTACCAAGTGCTCCAAATTCGAGCTTAATATTTATAAAAAAAACTAGCAAATAAAAAGATATTAAAACTAATGACCGACAGGAAAAAGTTACTATACTTTTTATCTTTGCCTATTTTTATGTAGATAACACTAAATTATACAGGAATTGTCTTTATATGGCAATACCGTTTGCAGTTGACGCACACGGCACAGATGTCAAATTTAAATTAAAGCTTCATATTACCGTAACAGTCCGTTTTTCAATCCCACTGTGCCAACTGCCCAACTGTGTAATTAGTGTGCTAATAAACTGCATTTATAAGCGCTATGAAGTGTTTAAAAGCGAAATCACAGATTTGTACAGTAAAAAAACAATATTTTTGACATTTATAAGAGTTTGTAATATGTTCGCTTGGATTAACTATTTTTGGATTTGAATATTAATTAAAATCAGCGGCAGAGAAGCAGTTTCAATGTCAATCTCACGAAGATTTCTTCGACCTTCACCCATCTCTGATTATTCAAATTACAATGTGTATTTCAAATTAATTATCAGTTGCTTAGGTGAAGTAATATACAGAGGGAACGCTTACTGGAGAGTTTAACGTATTTACTCTGTGTTAATACATATTATTTACTCTGCGGTACTAATGCGTTTAAAACTTACTTTTTTTGTCAGCTCCTGATGCACGTACTCAACAAGCAGAGACTTTCCGTATTTAGTTAAATATTCCTTTTGAGTTCTGTAATAAATTACTTAGATTATACCAAAAAAAAGCTCTTGAACTGTTTATTTATCTGTATTAGTAACAGTTGTAACGAGGTATAATCTGTACATGGAATATTTTTAAAAATTTTTTATATAGGCACACTTTGTTACGGATATAGAGGCCTAAACATATTTTTGAAATTCTGTCTTGAAATCACTGAACAGATTTAGGTGATTCGTGGCATATTTGTAACTAACATTATGGGACATAATATAGGATACTCTCCGTCCCAGGAAATGGATCTGATCCCGCGGGATTTTTCAAAGCGAATCGAGTGCGTGTGTAGAATGTAAATATAGATGATGCAACAGTGACCTGGAAATCGCTTCCCTAACGATGAAACCTGGAGATTTAGCAACTAGTCTTCGAATCGCTTTGGGAACGCTCCTTATACAGATAATAGCGAAATAACTGGAACCAGTTTTATCAGGCGTGTTATAAATATTTCATTTTTACTTTTATATTTATCCATTGGTTCTTACTGCAACTTCTTGTTCTAAGATATTACATTAATAGTATATTCTTATTTCATTTACATGGCAAAGGGTATTCCCTCGATTTTTTTACGAAACAAATATTTTTTCTTCCTTTCTTCCCTTTTTTACCTTACGTTGTAATTTTCCTCGTAATACATTTATCTACTCATAGAACATCATGTCCAAAAATGCACGTGGAATTTTTTTATTATCGCGTTCAAACAGACAGACACTTTGTTTTATGTTATGAAAGTTATTGTTTTTTTTCCGTGATTCAGGTACTCACGATTTGTTTTTTTCAGTGGCATAACTGGCGATTATATTAAATTTGGGAAAAATGATGTGCGGTAGATAATGTCTGAATGCCGTAAAGAGTCCCGGGATAGATTCTCAGCTGTGACAGATATTTAACTGACAGATGCAGGTTTTTCACGGGTCCTGGATGTTTGTGGTGACCCTCGCAATACAGGGGATCCTAGTGAGGGGAAGCGTGTGTGCGCGTTTATTTATTTATTAAATTTGTGTATTTTCTTTACACATCCAGAACTCTTTTTATATTACCTCTCCTTGATCCTGGGTTCGTTAGGAAGGAAGCTGGAAGCCCAGATCTGGCAATGAGGGTGGGGGTTGGAACAGCCCATAACTGCACCCTTATTCTCAAAGATCTGCACCCAGGTGTACTTGCGCCCCAGCTCTTTGAGCTGGTTAATCCATCTGAAAAGGTTTCATTGACATTATTTTTAACTATAACAATTTTTTGCAGTTTAGGGTGGTTACAACGCTACTGCGATAGCGAGGAGATACCCTTGACAGTTGACATTGACAGTTGACAGATATGATTTTATCAACTTTACATCTACTACCACGTTTCAGAAGCTTGGGGTAATTCTATTTTACATGGGTTAGTACACATGAAAAGGGAATGAGTTAAAATTAATACTTTATTTAAAATGACATGCCAGCGATACGAGGGGGTAGTATTAGTATTACAAATAATTGTGAGTTGCCCATTGGAACTTTTAGGCGACGGGGTAAAGCACAGGTTGTGGTAAAGGATATTATAGTATAGCATAGATGAATATATTAATGACAAGGACGTCTGGAGATAACATTGTCGAAACCAGTTCCGCGCAGGTTTAAACTTACTTTGTAATTACCATGTGCTGTTTAAAAGACGCGCCGAGGAGTTTCTTTCACCGTTTCTTCTCAATGTTAAAGAACCAGCGTAACGGTAAGTAGAAGCAAAAATTGACGTGCATAAGTGTATTAACAGAAAACCATAATTATTAAATTATTTTGAATTTGAATTGAATGTTAATTAAAATTGAATTGAATGTGAATTAAAACTACTTACTCTGTTATGACGGCTTGTATCTCTTCAACAGACATCAGAGGTATCGTCATGAACGAGTCAGGGTGGAAGCACATGACCCTGGAAGTCAAATCACTTAAAACAACAGATGTACATCGCCAGAAAACCTCGTGTCCTCTCAAACTCATGAACTCATTAGATGGTATTATTGGCAGATTAGCGATCATAATTAATGATTTGACGGCTGGCACCAAAGTACTCGTCACCAAAATTAAATATAATTTATGTATTATCTGTACTAATAAAGTATATGTTTTTTAAATTTTAATCCGGATACATTTTGTTATCGATAAAAGCCATATTTGTTTTGGATATTCTCTCTATCTGTTTGTGCATGTATTACACTATAACCACTGAACAGATTGAGATGATATGTGGTATATGTGTAACTTATATTATGGGTTAAAATATAGGGTACGTTTTATCCCGGGAATTGGATCTGTTCCCGCGGGTTTGTGTACAGCGAATCGAGGACGGTTTATTGGCTTTGAAATGTATAAAACCAGTTTTAAACACTTACCATCACATGGAAAATTCACCAGTTGTTCGTTTGCCAGCAGTTACCATAAAACCTTAGATTGTTCTACAGCAGACCAAAGTCTGCGTTCGAACTTCGGGCTGGGCAAACCATACCTGCACGTTCCTTTAGCCTGCGAGGCCTGGAAGAGGGGATGTTCCGGCGGTGGTGGCTCCGGCACCCTGTCCAAAAGCGCGGGGAAGTCGTTCGGGAATACGTAAGTCGATGTGTATTTTGGATTGCGCTGTAACAAACAAACATACACGACGATATTTGATCGAATTGTTCTGAGTTCTAACTGATCACTTTCTGTACATGAAGGATATATGAGAAAAACTAGTTTTAATTGTCTTTAATAACGAAATAGAACAAAAAACAACAGTTGTTACAATTCGTATATGTTTGTCTGTGCGTTTGTGCGCGCTTAGAAACACTTTAAATGATTTCGTTACGGTTTTCACTAATATATTGCAGTAAGCATCACTTAACATTTAAAGTTCGTTTCATTGCAATTCGTCCACAAATGAAAAAGTTATAAATCAAAAACCCATACGTAAAACAATGCAGATGCTATTTCTAATCATCAGGCGTAATTTTATTGAAGTGAAGAAGATTGTTGAGGCAAATAATTTGGAATTATGTGTAACTCTGAATTTGGAAGCACGATACTCAGAATGTAATTACTGGCCCCAGTACGTTGCCGTTTGGCTGACGAAAAGTCTAGACCTCGCTCCTATCCTGAATGTTGGCTTTCTTTGTTGATCGTTTATGGTTGAAAAACCGTTTAAAATCAAATGGATTTTAACGGATTTCAATGTTCTTCCTACCTGTCCATTGGACCTAACAGCTCCAGGTCTGAGAGGATTGTCAGGGTCCGGCGGCTGCTCGGCCGGAGGCCACTCCGTCTGCCCGCTCCAGGGTCTCTTGCACCGATGCGGCGACACCAGGACCCATTCGTCTTTGAGAGGGTTGTAGCGAACGTGCTGATGCTCTGAGGAAGACGTGGTCGTTGATCAGGTAGAGTAAAGTGTCCGCAGGAATTGTTGATCGTCGTTCCTCCGTCGAACAACTCGACGTACGGCGTGTATTGTACGTAGTGAACGTACTGCCTGTACGATCGACACAGTTTGCGTCATTCATTGTGCGCACTGCAAGGGTCTGGAATACCTTACCCGCGTCATCGTTTCCGCTCACTTGCAACGTGGGAGTCTTCAAGAGGAGAGTGAATAGATTAATATGAGTTAGTGCGTTCAACATGTTAGACTTCATCGCCACTCACCATCAGGTGACATTGTTGTCAAGCATTAACTTATTTTATCTAAAAAAAGAATATTAAAAAATATTTAATCTACAATTTTGATTTTGTTCAGTTCTAGCATTAGCGCAGATAATAAATGGTTAAACGTGACTTTAAAGTCCCACCGTGGACACAAGACTGTCAGTCTTCAAGAATTAAAGTCACTGATGACCTGATGTCACGGTGTGGACGTAATGGTGACCAGTATGGTTATTTTATTATGGTTCAATTGACCATAGTCTACTGGTTATCCTTAGTTCGAATTTTGTTACTTTGTATGTACATACGTCGAGGGCAATCTTCGAAACAGCGGCACTTGTTTGAGAAATTCTTTTATCATTTGAAATCTACATTAGTCCGGCGATAAGCTATATATTTAAAGAATTCAACTACACTGGGTACTCACGATTTTTGTGACTCTGTTTTTATCGACTCGCCAAGTCTCGCCGTGTGCATAACCCATGTAATTGTGTTGAAACATCGGTAAAAACACAGAAATACAAAAATAGTGCGTACCCGTAGCGGTTAAAGTAACATAATGTACGCGATGATATAAGTTTAAAATCATATAGTATAAAATTAATTTTCTGTTTATGTCTGAACGGGATAATAACGAAAACTAAGGCTCGAGATGTCCTATTGTTTTTCCCAATAGACAGACAGATTAACGACAAAAGTTCAGGAGTGTGACATCAGAATTAATTAAAAAACGCCTGACAGGAATCAGTTACGTACATATATTTCGAGTGTTATTGTTAATTATTGTTAACGCAAAAATCTAGCCTCCCGATACCAGGTAGCACATACTATAATTACTAGTGATATAAACATGTACATATGTTTATATTCTGCTAAATATATTTTAGATTAGAATTTTTCTCTCTCACATAAAACTAAAATTAATTAATTAAAAACCTATATTAACATCTAGTGTCATCCAGTGCAAGTTTAAAACATTGTATTTGAACTTGACTGGATGACTAAAAAGTATTTTATTAACGATTTAAGATATATACATATTTATAGGGAGAGTGTAAAGTAATAGTTCTTGTTTAAAAACACATCTCTCACCTGTAGGCTCAAACTGGTGCATATTTTTGTGTCACAATGTTCGAACATTAAACACACGTCGCGTACCGCGCGAGCAGTACTCTGTACTGAGGAACGTGTACTCACCTCGATAGTGCTGCTATGGTGCTGTATCGATAAAATAACGGTAAATAATTTTTTTTTACCGACAAATATAAATGAATATATAATAAATAAGTCGGTTTTTTTCGCTAATAATGTTGTAATAATTACCGCCGGATAACTGCGAGATCTTGTTCGATCAGACAATGACTTCGTCGGAGACCAGACGTGCTGGTTGATAGTGTGTGATAGTCAAAAGTTTAAGTATTTATCCCTGTCGAACAGTATCGGCGAAGCAAGAGCGTTCTTTAATTAGCTCTTCATCCACCATTGCTGACCATAACTATCCCATTGTTGAGCTAAAGTAAGTAAAGCTATGTGGGATTTTTACCAGACTACTGGTTCAAGGTCTCACCCTAGCCGCCCGCAACCCCGGAAGCCTCCTTTTAGTCGCTTCTTGCGGCAGGCAGGAGATATCGTAGCCCTATTCTGGTCCCGAGCTACAGGGACAAAAGCAATTGTCCTGTTCGCTGACCAAGTGCGCAGTGACATATTTTACACATTACACGTACCCATTATTTCTTCTAGATAAAAACCGATATATTTGTTTATTTGCAAAGTCGAAACAATTTATTTTTTAGACATTTTTTTTGTGTCTGGTAGCAACGGCGAGCGTGTTAAAATCATATACGTCAGATCGAGAAACTTCATAGGTTTAAACAATGTACGAAAATTAAATAAACTATTAATTTACTACATACATGAATCATTAAACGCTTTTCATAAGTTTCTTGTGAAATGAAGTGTAATTTATGCGACTAATTTTATTATAAATAATTGAGATTAATAAATTAATAGTATGGAACCTTGAAAGTCTACAATTGCAGGTACTCTTAACAATAACTAAACATTTAGAAAATGGAACGTCATTCAATGTTTATCCTCGAATTTCGAACACTAGTACATAATTATTACTATTAAAATTTAAATTTCGAACACATCCCTACAGTCGCCGGTCGGCGCGACGCGATAACTCCTCTGATATCGAAGTCAATTACGTTAAACGTACAAAGATTATCTGAGTCTGAAACGGCGTGTTTTTATTTATTTATTGTTCCGACGTCATATTTTTATGTGAGGCTGATAGAGTTAGATCGTGTTGCTGTGGTTAAGTGACACATGCCGAGTAATGTTTTAATGTATATATTACTAATAACTTGCCTTCACTTCGCTTCAGAAAACCTACGCATTACGTTTATTAAAAATAGCTCACGCATTGTTTTACGAACGAGTTTAGTTGTGTGAACTACCTATTACAATGGCTGCAGACGGACAGTCGAAATTTTATTTGCAGCGCTTTTAACAGAATGTCCGTATTAACTTTTATTTCCTGTCCTTTTAACGTACCTTACAATCAGTAAAATAGTTTCGCTAATAAGTGCCTCGGTTCCGGAGATAACCATCCGTACACACATAAGCTCCCAAAATTCTCACTTTCTCTTCATAATATTAATAGTAATTTAATTTACTTTCACCATTATTCTAACACTTGTAATGTTATCGCTCCGTTTAATGTTTAACGCCATCTATCTACAGTTTTTTGAACTAAATACTTTTACTCTCGACTCTGTTATACTTGTTTCTATATCGTTTTCACAGATGGCGCAAAACAGTGCAATATTGTTTTCAACAACGACCTCTATGCGCATTTTCTCTAAGTATATTCGTAGCAATGGCGTAGCAACGTAGCAGTATGTAAGTCCTCTGCAGCTCAAGAAATCTGCAGACCAGTATTTATTTAGACTTTATATTAGATTTTAAAGTTTTTATTGAAGGTCGGTACAGTTGGAGTTAATTAAATAGCCAGAGTTATGACCTAGATATCTCTAGCTGCAAGATAAAAGATCGTTTTATAAAAGTTTTATATAATTGTACGCATAAAAATGTTTTATTGCTTCGAAAGTTATACCATGATATATTATGCAATTTTTACCAGACAAAAGGACAGGTAATCAATGGTAAGCGTAACTTATAGAAGACAGCAAAATTCGGAATTTTCTCTACATACAAGAGGTATTTTTTTATGCGTTAGTGAATTATATCTAAAAACTAAATCAAAATGCAATCGAAATTCAACTTTAAATTTCGATTACATCGAACATTTTTCAAGCCTATTGATACTACAAATGATTATATTAATAAAGGCAATGATAACGCTACTGTACTGCAGAACTGAAGTTTTCCAATCAATTTTTGTTCAATAATGCGCCGATACTTTTGATTGTGTCGATATAGTTCGTGAAATCAATAATGATTAATTTGCGATTTACGAATGTTGTATTTACTTGAAAATTAGTGAAAGATAAATCGAAAGAGTCACCCTGACGTTTACAATATGTATATCAATATCATATCTACAGACATCGATTGGACGGACCGCTTTTAACATTAACTCCTATTTAAAGCGTTGGTTTTTTTTTACATAGAATAAGTTAATATTTGACAACAATCCCACCTGATGGAAAATGGTGATGAAGTCTAAGATGTTGAACGCACTAACTTATAAGAGCCTATTCGCTCTCCTGTTGAAGACTCCCAAATTGTAAGAATGCGGGAACACCGACGCAGGCAAATTATTCCAGTCCTATGTTTTTATGGTTTTCTTTATACTTATCCTTTATCTGTATATACTCAATTTTTATATGTATACATAATACATAAGGACAATACGGATTTTTACCAAGAGAGCGATTCAGGCAATCCTTAGTTGTCTCTTTAGGTGGGTGTGGGCCAAGAGATTCTAAGACTTGTATCATAACATAAAAAGGACTGGGCTACAAAAATTAGGTATACAGGATACACACAAAAAAATTATAAAACACGTGATGATCACGCGCAATAATTATTTCGGGAGCAGTTACTGTTTGTGGCCAAAAGGCTCATGTTTCGGGAATGGAGGCATCGAAAGCTGATTACTTTCTAATGCAGGTACATTTTAAAAAGGGTGTATTTTTTGTAATAACAGCGGATTATATCATTGTAAAACGATATATTTAGGAAAACTGAAGGGGATTATCAAAATGGTTTCATTTCATGGGTCAAAGCGTTTTGTATGAAGACGGCATTCGTTTTTTTTGACATTCTTACCTGGCAACGCAGAAGGAATAGGTACATGTGATTTTTTCGGCACATAAATGGTAACGCGCTTTTCAAATGACGTTTATACTACTATGATAAAGAGAGGCAATTTGAATATATGAACAATGCTTTTACCAATTTAAAGATACATTACTCCCAGTGGTAATAGGCTAGTATGAATCAATTTATCCATCTCTTTGTCAGAATACACCTCAATAACTACGACACGGGTTTTCAAACGATTTTTATCAATAGATAGACAGACTCGCGAGAAAGATTTAGGTATATGACATTAGGAAAAATTTATAAAACGCCTGATAAAACTGAGGGTTCGATTACTACTTGTGAATGTATAAATCAAGTTAACGCGGTTAAGCGAGGCTTGATTACTATTATTATATAAATAAAAAAAATATACAACAATATTAATAATAAAAAAGAACTATATCAATATTTAAATAATAATTATTATGTATCCAATCCCCAAAAAATATTATTTTATTTCAAAAATTTTTACTACTGGCAACAAAGTTTTTTTACAACTAATTTTTTAACGATGAAGACAATTCGTTCTGGATACCTTTCAATGTAGCCTTGGACTTTCGTACAATTTTCCCGCCATTTATTGTCAAACAGTACGTTAATCACAGAGTGCATAAGTAGGTGTGTGAATAGATATTTCCGATTGCTGCAGACTAAACCACAAGCTGTATAAATTTATAAACCGTATCTACGCTAGATGCGGCCTATTTCCCTGCAGTGTAACTGCAATACGCGAACCTACCAGTCCTGTTTAACCTACATGTATCAGCGCCATCTATGTTTTGACCTAGACATTTTGTTTACAACAATCTCATTCATTGTTCATTAAATATGAACACAGAAGGCTAAAGGGGAGGAAGGCCATACAATATGAATGGTTTCTGTAAAAAATGAGTTAGTCTCGTGGATCAGTTTCTATAGTTCCTAATACGGTAATTGCTAGTACCTAGTATGATATAATCGTGTAGGAACTATCTTAAGAGATAAATATTAATGACAAAGACGCCTGGAAGTAATGGCACAATCGATTGCTCGCAGACAAACTTAAATTATAATTGTTATTTGTCGATTTAGGTTTAGACAAGTATAATTTATTTAATTTTTTTATAAGTATTGTAGTTAATGTGATTTAAATTGTATTTATTTTATATTGGTTTAAAAGATATTCTGAGGAGTTGCTTTGGCCGTTTCCTTTCCTGGACGTCGAACGGTAAATTATAATGCTTTTGGAAATTACAGGTGCAGGATTCTAGTCATAATCCTCTGTGAGAGACTGACGGTGCGACCATCTTATATTAATTACTGTTTAAAACGTTTTAAATATCGTATTAAATTATTAAGCGAGCATCATCAGATAAGTCACTGCTGTGAAAATGTGCAATATATATTGTAAAGTTATGACTTTGAATTTAATAAATATATTCAAGAAAAACAGTTCATAACTATTAATTATTTAAAATTAAAATTATTTTTTAAATTATTTCAACTGTACATTTTTATTTTAGCTATCAGTAATATTTGTTTTACTTTAGTAATGAATAATTTTAAATATGGTTATTATTTTGAAAATTGTTTCTTGCAAATCTTTTTGATATATTATAATAACTTCGATATTATATGTTCTTCTATATTATAAGAATTCAAACTTGTTTCTGTAATGAAAATAAAAAAAAAATTGAATCGTCCAAATCATACAATACTAATAACCGGCTGTTGTCGGTAAACTCACGAATAATAGCTACACTCAATACTATTGTTTCGCATTTTCATCAGTCGTTTTATAAATATTATGTTTTTGCTACATACTCAAACCTTAGAAATGAAATGAAATGATATTTTATTCGAAGTTGGTTTTTACAAACACTTTTCGAACGTCAAACTACGCCATCGCTTCAACAGATCCCTACCGTGAGTGGTCCCGGAAAAAGAAGCGGCAAGAAACTTCCGAGGAGTTTTTTTCTAGTCACAGTAACAGAAAGCACTTATGGCTATAAACTGGCTTAATATTAAACTCATATCCGAGCAGTCCTATTAATTAAGACTAGCTGTGCCTGCCACTTCGTCCGCGTGGGATTTAACAAAAAAGTTATTTAGTAGAAATAAAAGTAGCCTAAGTTACTCTTTATTACATCAACTACCTGCCAATGGAGTCCCGTCAAAATCGGTCGAGCCGTTTCAAAGATTAGCCGCAACAAACAGACAGAGAGACAAACAAAAATTGTAAATAATGACATTTTGGTACATGTACCGATTATTTTAATATTACAAACAGACACTCCAATTTTATTTATTAGTACAGATTAAACTTGGAAACACGGCAAGTTCCATACAGTAATGCGTCCGTTCGGTTCTAACGCTCAACTTAGAATGCCTTGCAACTTTTTTTTTTTTTTTTTGCGCCCAGACAATTTGAAAAGGGCTACCCTCCGGAAAGCGGGGGAGGGGGGGGGTGAATGCTTTATGCATACCAGCGCAGCCGGCTGCGCTGGTTATGTGGGAATCCCGAGAAACCTAGGGGCTACCCACTAAACACCACCCGAGACTGGCTTTGGCCTGGAGGCCTTTAAGCCGACATCTGATGCGACCCCCTTTAGGGAAAGGGGGCGCTTCCTTGCAACTACGACCCTCTCCCGATATGTAGTTCCTCTCCCGCTACTATACGGACCTCACCCAAACACATTGTTTGATGTTTTCTATAGTAGTTCCAACGATGGTCCATAGATGGCGCTTAAACTAATAGTTATGCATAATAAACTTGCAATGTGGATTAATTTACACATCGAATATTTTATGAACGTTCTAATATAGAAACAACTTATTATTCATTTAAATCGAGTCACTGGTTTTAGTATGACACGTGAACAAACAGACAAACAGACACATTTCCAAAAAAAATCGGCTTATTCAATTTTTATTATTAAACATAAATCTTACCTGTTTCACCGTCGCAGCGAGCGATAGTCTTACGCCCAGTAGTGGGAAGGCATGTAGGGCGGCGTGTTCCCAGTGTTGGGACACGCCTGGCACGTTGCCAGGCCGTCGGCTCGGCGCAGTGCGTGACTCCGATCCACTTTGGTTGCCCTAATTTTCCGTAAGACCTACCTAAATTTCGGTGGAGACCTACATAAAATGGCCAGCACCGTGTCAACTGTTAGAATATACTCTACGATATCTATTTACTAACGCCTCCGCCATACTTCGTTCGCGTTCGGAACTATTAATTATATATACATGTTGATTATTAAACATTTAAAATTTTTTGCTTTCTTTAGACATCATTAGGTTTATTGATATCCTATCATCTGTGCAATCACTACGTAATAATTTTCATTAAGATCGGTCAAGCCGTTCTTGAGTTATAACTGGTCATACAGACAGATAAAAATATTGAAAATGGTCGAAATGAGGTCAGTGAGTCATGAAACGAATATTTAACATTTTTATTTGACAAAAAAATGGAATGTCCACACCGACAAACACTATAGATTTATACAATAGTATAGATAAATATACTTCAAACCGTTTAATCAGGTGTTTGTGAATTTCTCGTTAACCTTATTTTGTCCATTTAAAGGTCTCCGAAGTAATTCAAGATAATAAATGGTTCTCTTATCGCCTGTTAATGTCTGATCAATATTCGTGTATTTGTTCGATTATTATTTAATCTATGTATTTAAGCAATGTGTATAAAAGAAATAATAAATTAGCTTTCTTAATACTAAATCTTTATATTTAAATCCGCGTGAACTCACAGTGTGTTATTTATTCGATTAGTGACAAAAGTAATTCATACTATTTATTTATTTACACTTTCATTTTAAAACATTGATATTTCACGGAAACTGAAGGAAAACTTTGGAAAAAAGTTGCCTATGTCCTTCTCCAGAGTTGAAACCATCCCTATGTCAAGTTTCATCACAATCGGCCCAGCAAGTTGGCCGTGACAGACGCACAGAGTAACTTTCGCATTTATAACACAAGTAATTTTTTCATTTAGTCTCTAATACCCTAAATGTTATTAATTAAGCGTCAAAAGTATCCTATATTTTGACCTGTAATATAAGCTACTAATATCCCAAAAATCATCCAAATATGTTCAGTCGTTTTCGTGTGCAGGTAGCACAGACGGACAGAGAAAGTTTCAATAAAATATGACTCGTTTACCATATTCAAAAAAGTCTATATATCTACATTAAAACTTCCAAAATATATTTAATGTCCAGATTTGTTCCCGTTACAGTTTTATCTTTATACATAAAACTTTCGGCTGCACCGATTTTGATGAAACTCTTTGTGTTTAAGAACTCTGGGACCTACCCTGGATGATTAAATTAACAATGGGACTCAAGTCCAATGCCTGCAGCGTTTGATAAGATATATTTATATCTCTGAGATGCTGAGAAATAAGGTGAGAAATCACTCATTTTTTAACAATATCTTCTTCTATTAAGGTTTTTGAAGCTACTGAACCCTGGCGTCGTGTGTATGGAGGTCACAGAGGCGATTACTTACGCGGCGGAACGCTAGTAAATGAATACTTAATTATAATTTCCCTAATAACACTTAGTAGTAGGGATGTCACGGATGTGAAATTTCTGACACGGATATTCGAATATTTGACTGGTTTCGGTTACGGTGACGGATACGAAATTATTTCGGATTATCCGATTGTTGCGGACAATTTAGGTTACTGATATTAGATGTATATTATGTATAATGTATTTACAAGGTAACACTTTGACTTTATATCTAGGAATTATCTGGTGTTATAATCATAGAAAAGAACAATAGCTTTAAATATTTAACAATAAAAACTGTCCAAAGATGAGAGCGACGCGGCCAGTGTACCGGCGTAGACAGCGGAAGCCTGTCACAACGTGTTTCACCTAGACTCGGACTCTTATAATAGTTTTTCTCATATATCGTTCATGTACAGAAAGCGATCAGTTAAAACGTTATTATATGTACAGATTATTTATTATCTACGACCCCTCGAAAGTGGTCGCGACCATTCTTGGCTGTAGTGTTTGCTACCTGCGCCACTACCTACCACCTTCCTCGAGTTAAGTGCGTAATGTAATTGCCGGTTAAGGATTCCAATGTTATCTTTTTTTTTATGTTAATAGCCGACAAACGAGCAGACGAGCCACTTGATGGTAAGTGGTCACCGTCGCCCATGGACATCAGCAAAACCAATGGTATCACCGATGCGTTGTCGGCCAGGAAATTAGAAGAAGATAAAAAAGAAAGAAAGAACTGGCACTCAAGCCCCCAGCCGGAACACGACGAGTCGTTTGGCGGCTGACTCGAGCAGGAGGGTGGTAGCTAGCCAGGCAAGCTTCACGGAAAAATAGTAATACTAGTAATAATATTAATGACTTAATAATAATACTGATAATATAATCCTTACGCGAAGCCCTACCACCAAGCAGGCTGACTTCTGTCGCCTCTTACGACACCCTGTTTTGTCAGCATGGGATTGGGGGGAATATTCTAGGCCGCCCCAATACGGCAGTCTTCTTAGTCGGCAATCCTTTGGTTGTCTTTGGTCATGGGTGACGGTGACCACTTACCACCGGGTGGGTCGTCTGCTCGTTTCTTGGGTATAGATATAAAAATATATTTCCAAGTTGGTCCTCTTCACCATCTGAGGCTGCATCACACCATCAGGTGGGATTGCAGCCAACGACCCCTTACAATGAGTAGGATTTCATGGGCCCGTAGCCCGAGCGAGAGATCCCGGGTTCGATTGTCGGACGGGGCGTCATGTACGAGACGGATAAATGGTCGTTCTACAGTCAGGGTGTGTGTGTGTGAACGTTTATTGACTTTTAAGACAGAAAGTTGTTTTGCAATGTTACTCATTATCGAGTTATGTAAATTTCAAGTTTACTTAATTTTTTTAATTTTTATACACAGAAAGCTTGTGTTAAGAAATATGTTTTTAATTTTAATTAATATAATCACACTTAAAATTTAATTGGCTAACTTATATTCCAAGTATTGGTCAATTATGTAAGTTGTAATATGTTAAGTATCAAATTAATATTTCCTATTCCAACGTGATGTCTTGACAGGGGGGAAAGAAATTACAAAAAATAAGTTTTGACCTCTATTTTCATAACATATTCTAGATATAATGTCTAAAAATATTGAAATAACTTTCCGATCGTCAAGTTTAATAAAAAAACTTGTTACCACAGCAACGCGTAACTCTACATGAAAACATAATATATAATCTGTGATACTAAGTCATACTTACAATTCGTAAAACAAAACCGTTGTAACAAATCCAAAAATAATAACGTCATGGCACAAAAAAATGTAGACACAACAAAATAAAAAGCTAAAGTAATTCGCTTTTCAAATCAATTTTCCGAGTGTTGCCAGCGTTTGAAAAAGGAACGCGTGCGCGCGCACACTCATCGACCAAGAGATAAGAGGTATCGCCAGCGAGCAGTACCCGTCGGACCTGCGCGGCGGGCTGACGTGTGGCAAATGGGTGAGCTCCAGTACCCTGGGGTGCCGAGCGTCGTGGACGATGAGCGACAATACCGGGCGCCGTTTCGCCGCGCGCCGCAGTACAGGTGGCCGAACCCCCAGCCGCCGCAGCCCTCGGCCTTTGCCCCGTGGCGGCGGGCCCCCGCGCCGCCCCGGCAGCCCGATTACAGACGGAGTGCTTCGTATCCCGGCAAGCCCGACGAACCTTACCAGGTTTGGATTTCATTTAAAAACACGCGAATTATCTTTTCAACTGTATTTTTAGGCGATGCAAACGTCATATTGAAGAGAAAATGCTGGTAAATTTTTCAGTACGCGATACGATGAAAAAAGACGAGGATAGGTAATACGTATTCGTTTTTCACAATAACCTAGCTGTTTTTCCATTGTTTTCGTGCAAACAACATAAAGATTTCTGTAAATAAATTTGTGCTTGGAAATCCATGAAATTTATAAGGTTCTAAAGGTTTCTTGAACATAACCAGTAAAAACATTATTTGTACTTCAAAATACGTAAAGAAGTCTTCTGTAAGTGCAGCTCCTGCAGGTGCAGGTCCTGCGTAGTTCGAACAAGATAGAAGAATGACTGCGAATGATTTTAGGAAATTGCGTATGAGTGTACAGAAATCTACCTCTGAATATTACGCCACCAGATTGTGGAACTATACTGAAAAACGTTGAATGGTCACGTAATCGTTCCAAGGGCTGCATGTTTGTCTGTTCGTCCGCCTCTCACTGGACAAGATTAGCTAGAATTAGCAATGCGTAGAGTTTTAAATAAAAGTTTTTGTCTTTGGTACCTAATTTTCGGAGTGGAATGGAAATGGAAAATTCAAGTTTGTCTCTGTGTGATATAAAGCCTCATAAATTGATCAGAACCGGTCAGGTGTGATTCGGAGTTGCCATTGTCCCATATTATAAATGTATCCAGAAATGTTTTCTGAAGAAATTAAAACATTAATCTATGGGAGAGAACAAGTTTTTTTTTTTAATTAAGGCTCAATTGTTTTCGAGATAAGAGGAGAATGCATTTTCTTCAAAACCTTTTAGACCAGTGACTGCTAACCTTTTCAATATTTTCAACCTTTTCAACCCCTATGATTTTATTTAATACAAGCGCGATATATAATAAATTATTACACACAGACACTTGATAATTAACTTATGTTCATCTAGAATAATGAACCTTTAAAATAAAAATAATAATTTTTCAAATGGTTACAGAGATTGTCCTGGACATACACACAGACTGACAAAACCAGCACTATACTTAACCTTATAATATTGGTATACCTATATTTCTTAATGACGTTAAATAACTCTCTTACACCTGGAATTACCCCCAGGCTCGGAATCCTGGTTCTAGACTCTCTGAAGGGTAAGACCCTTGTCGGTGTGGCTGGAGACATCTGTATTTTTCTCGAAAATCAATCGTCTCGTTTACCGCCTTGTATGATGCCATCTTATTTAACTGCTTCAAATTCAAAATCATTTAATCATGTAGGTATTCTGTTAATACACTTATGCACGTCGTGTTTTGCTTCTACTAGCGTTTCGCTGGTGCTTTAACATTGAGGAGAAGAAACGGCGAAGGTACTCCTCAGCACATATTTTAAACAACACATGGTAATTACAAAAGTTTAAACCAGCGCGGAACTGGTTTCGACACATTATTTCCAGACGTGCTTGTCATTAATATAATATAACATAATCAATACCATAATATCCTTTACCTATAAGCTGTATTTTAATGCGTCGCTTAAAAGTTTCAATGGATAACTCCCTTATCAACTCTAGAACCTTATTGTAAAAACGAACTCCAAGCCCCATAAAGGAACGCTCAACCTTTTGAAGGCGATACGAAGACGGAACCAAATTATGCCTATTCATATACCTTATCTCGTGCTGCCTCTCTTCCCTTCTATGTACTGCTTGAGTGTCCAATCGTCTTGCCTCGCATTTCATATCTCTTTTAGACAATGCCATATGAAATACCATGCAAATTATATATAACTTTAGGAAACCGTCCTCGCTTCGGAAAAACAAAGCCTTACGCTAATAAATATTACGCTAATAAGTATTATTATTAAGTTATTAATATTGTTACCGGTATTATTATCTTTCCGTGAAGCCTGCCTGGCTAGCTACCACCCTCCTGCTCGAGTCAGCCGCCAAACGACTCGTCGTGTTCCGGCTGGGGGCTTGAGAGACAGTACTTTCTTTCTTACCTTCTTATTTCCTGGCCCTTTCTTACCTTCTTATTTCCTGACCGACAACTTATCAGTCTTGCCGATGTCCATGGGCGACACCACCACTTACCATCAGGTGGTTCGTCTGCTCGTTTGTCGGCTTTGAACATAAAAAAAATTATAACTTTTTTATTTATGGACGGATTAAAATGAAACAAACTTTAAATGTTAAGTGATGCTTACTGCAATACATCAGTGAAAACCATAAAGAAATCGGTTAACCCGTTTCTGAGACTAGCGTGAAAGAACGCACAGACAAACAGACACAAATTCTAATAACTGTTGTTTTGTGTTCTATCGCATTAATAAAGGCCTCTAATGATAGTTTTTCTCATTCTCATTCTCGTTGATGTCCAGAAAGCGATCAGTTAGAATTTTATTATCTGTATAGCTAGATAACTGAATACGTCACAAAGTAAACTCAAGTCGGTTAATACTCAAAATTAAAAGTGGTTATTTTTTTTTTACTCTTTCAATGCGTCAACTTCAACATGTTAGTACTTATTGTACATAGAAAATTTATCTGTAATAAACAGACAGATACAAGTAATGTTATAAGTGTCCATAGTTGTTATTTTTTGTATATTCAATTGAACTTGACGACCCCATCCCAGTTGGTAGTGACCCTGCCGAGCGAGGGGTTCTGGGTTTGATTCCCGGCCAGGGCAGACATGTATGTGACAGATAAATGTTTGTTCTCGGGTCATGGGTGCTTGTCATGTCATATTTGTGTACGTCCATGTCGCCCGCAACACAGGGAATCCTAGTGTGGGGGTGTGAGTGTTTAAATGTTTATTACATGACTCTATTTATTAAAATTAAAGGTAAATTTCAGGTGTTTATTAAACTAAAGCAATAATGGTGTGGTAACCTAGTGGTTCTATCCCCGGTCTTTTATACTAGAGGCTCAAGTTCGAATCCCGCGTCATATTTTTAAAATTATGTGCGTATTACGAAATAATTAATGAACAGTTGCTTCGGTGAAGGAAAATGTTGAAGTACAGCATATGTGAGAGTTTATTTATTTACGATACACTAGTAATGCCCGCGACTTCTACCGCGTGGAATTTGACAAAAAAAGTTTTTTAGTAGAAATAAAAGTAGCCTAAGTTACTCCTTATTACATTGGCTACCTGCCGGTGAAAGTCCCGTTAAAATCGGTCCAGCCGTTTCAAAGATTAGCCGGAACAATCAGACAGACACACAAAAATTTTAAAAAAGTTATTTTGGTATATGTACAGTATATACTTTCATATGCATGTAGTAAAAAGCGGGTTATTTTAATATTACAAACAGACACTCCAATTTCATTTATTAGTATAATTTGAAAAAAAAATTATGAAAAATCATAAATATCTTCCAGTGCCCAAGAACTGGAAGAGTGATGCAGTGAGAAAGCTTAGTGCGTACCTAAATAATAATATTAACACAAAAATTATATATCACGAACTATCGGCCCCCTGCGGCTTCGTTCAGATTGAACATTAGGTTAACTGACATCCTATATAGCCTATCATCTACGCGATCACGTGTTCTCACCACATACCGAGTTTTATTAAGATCGGTCGAGCCGTTCTTGTGTTATAATGGAACATACATACAGACAGCCAGACAAAAAAATTTCAAAATGGTCAAATTATTGCTAGTGAGTCATAAAACGAATATCTGTCATGAAATTTGTCGAAAAAATTGAATGTACAGACAGATAGACACCATAGATTTATATAGTAGTATAGATATATTAGTCATCCGGTTAAGGTTTATTCTGGTGGTACTTTTATCTCGTGACGGTACACCGAGTAGAAACTGTATTCTTTTGTTTGTCCGAGATCGCCAGTACTTGCATTACTAAATCGATTTTGATGCGGTTTGCTCTGCTCGACAGTCTACGATTTGACATTAAATTTGTTGAAGCGATGTCGCAGTTTGACTTAACCAAATTCGAATATATTTCACTTCACAACAACTCAAAATCTTTCTTCGTGAATGGGTCTTGAGCCCATCCTTGGTTTGGATTTATTGGTTTTGTTATGGACAATAGTACAACCTCATTGACTCCCGCCGACGACCCTATAGCCTAGTTGGTAGCCAGCCAATTGACCGAGAAGTCCCAAGCTCGAACCCTGCTGGAGCAAATGTGTCCCAAATAAAAATTTGTTCTCTGATCGTGGGGTCATGTCATCTCAATGCGGGGGTGGTTATTCATTAATAGTATTGTAATTCCTGTCTCGTTAGCTGTATTCCAGATCCAAGTTTGAGACGAATCTATACTCGTTTGGTCATTGCGAAGCACCAGCTTTGAAGCAGGTTCGTCGGTGTATTCTGTGGAATCCTTATAACTTACTCTGTGTATCGAATTTTTTCCATAATCGTTTAATTTTACTGATTATAAAGTTGACATGAGTTCTTCAAAAAGCCTTGGTAGCCAGTACTTTTTTCTTACCTTCTCATTTCCCGGCCGACAACGCATCAGTGATACCCTTGGACCTGCCGATGTCCGTGGGCGACGGTGACCACTTACCATCAGCTGGCTCGTCTGCTCGTTTGTCGGCTGTTAACATAAAAAAAGGCGTAATGTTCTGGTTTCTGGATCGGCGATGTACTGGCGACTCCTCTGGGATTCGCTTTTTTGTTAGTCCCTAAAACAGTAAAAACAATGGCTATCAATGGCCCTAAAACTCTTGCATCATCGTCATCATCATTCGTCGTTACCGGTCAGTGGGATAGTTAATCCCACTGCTGGGGTCGGATTGTCGCACTACAAGAGGAGTTGAGACTGGTCCGCAACGCTGGTCAAGTGTTGGTCAGCAGACTTCATGTGGCTTTGAAAACACTACGGAAAACTCTCTGGTACAGGTACAGGTTTCCTCAAGATGTCTTCCGTCAGCGAACTAAGTAATAACTAATTTGTAATCCGCAGGGAAATTTTAAATATGTGCCTATTTATGCGCAACATAATAAATAAAATCTAAGGGCGTAACATAGCAGATTTCATGTCATCTAGCAGTTTAGTGTAATTTGTTTTATTCGTTGCTATTTATCTTTCCTAGCTTCCCTTTGGAACCGTGGATTTTTGTTAAACGCGCTCGATGTAATTATTACTTTTTTATCAGGCGTTTTATACAAAAAAAATATGGAGGACACGGACCGCCTGAGGGTAATGGTCGTCACCGCCCACGGACGTCACACGTATGTACGATTAAGAAGTGATACAAGAAACGTTGACATTTTGTATAATTTAGTTTATTTTGAAATTAACTTAAAATATTTTTTTTTTCATCGATTTTAATCCTAGAAAAAACTACGGTGAAGTAGAACATCCTCGTTCGCAGTAACAAATGTGATAATCGGGAGAGGTGATTAGGTTTAATGTGTACACCAGCGGCCCTGTCCAACTTTGTGTGGATTGGACTATTGATTTATGCTAATAAATAAAATTGGAGTGTCTGTTTGTAATATTAAAATAACCGCTTTTTACTACTGATGTAATAAGGATTAACTTTGGCTACATTTATTTCTACTAAATAACCTTTTTGTTAAATTTCATGCGGACGAAGTCTCGGGCACAGCTAGTGATATAATATACACGATTATTAACAATTCAATATTATCTGCGTTGGTTAAACATAATTAGGTTAACTGATATCTTATATCGTATCATCTGCGCGATCACGTGTCTTCACTATATACCGAGTTTCATTAAGATAGGTCGAGCCGTTCTTGAGTTATCTCGAGACATACACGAAAATCTCAACAGATTTATATAGTAATATACATAGCACCTACAACGTTATACGTCAATTGATAAGTTTTATTTGTAAGGAGCTTTACGTCTACCTCTGGACTCTTAGGAAATAAAGTTAGATTCAATTTAGATACTTTTATATCCTCTTGTCCGCGCCATCGTTTCCGCTCACTTGCGACGTGGGAGTCTTCAAGAGGAGAGGGAATAGGTTAATATAAGTTAGTTCGTTCAACATGTTAGACTTCATCGCCACTCACCATCAGGTGGGATTGTTGTCAATTTGTTTGCTTATTTACGCCAAACAAATCATTCGTATGATCGGCGTGTCTGTTGTTCGTCTGCCACGTCGGACTCTCAAGAATCTACTGGTAGCAAGATGTTCAAATTTTAAAGTCGAATTTGAAGTGATTACTATCGGAAAGGTATAACCGATTCTTATTTTAGAGGACACTATGCAGTTAAAAGGTTAGTTATAGACAGCACATGAATATTCACCACGTCAAAGAGCAATATTTGAGAGAAGTTTAAACATGTTATTTGTGGAAAAGAATATATGTGCCACATTTCTGCTATGAAACATTTAGAGTATGGTTTTTTATTTAACTTTAAACACCATTCATCCTGTGTAATATTCCTAAAGGGATAGATATTGCCTGCGTAGGCTACATTTGTGGAGCTGGTCGATTATCGTCCGCCCCACCCGTCCATCATCACAACACTCTTCACATGAAGTTCCATCCACGTCGCATGGACTCTTTGAGTTCTTCACGGTCCAATTTTCACGAATTATCTCCTTTTGAGGTGTCTCCGGAGTTCTGCCTTGGGGATCTTTGAAAAAGGGGTAAAGAAAGTTTCCTTTTTAAAGACAGCATTTTATCGGTTACAGGTGGTCCGTCTTGAGTTCATTTGGATTTGACAATTAATTATTATATAAATATACGTGATATGTAGCTAATGGCCATCTGCAATAATGTACCTATCGAATGGTAAAAGATTTTTTTCAGATAGACGCCGCGGTTACAGAGATTACCCTCGATATACATACAATCTCACAAAATTACCACTCGCTCTTAATAATCTATGCTATTATATAAATCTGTTGAGATCTTCGTGTATGTCTCGAGATAACTCGACAACGGCTCGACCGATCTTAATGAAACTCGGTATGTAATGAGGACACGGCATCGCGCAGATGATAGGATATATAGAATATCAGTTAACCTAATCATTTCTAATAGAAAATTAATATAATAGATAAAAATAATAAATAATTAGCAAAAAATATGAAAATATACATGTAATACATGCGCATATATAATAACTCAAATATTCTATAAATATTAACTCTATATATTATTCAAAGATATATATAATGGTTATTATTACATATTTTATACTACGAAATACTCATGGCAAACGTTGGCGTCATTAATTGGACTGCGCGAACTAAAAGGATTGCGCTGAAAACTAGCGGCCGTGGTTCTCGACCGTTCCATGACCTAGGTTGAGGGCAGTCGTATTTCGTCGTACATTCCCAATTGTATTGGACATTAATTAATTAGTTAACAAGAAAAAACGAAAGACAAGTCTTCAAGTCTTAAGACGAAATGAATGTTTCTTTGTAGGCGGCCGCTAGTATTAGTATATATTTATTTGTGAGTGTCCACTGTCGAGGGGTCATCCATAAATTACGTCACGCGCTAAGGGGCGGGAGGGGGGTGTGAACGTGACATGAACTACGTGACGTGACACGTATCCCAACGTTCCATGTAAACTAGGTTACCAAGGTGATCGAAATTGATACAATATTCATTCGAAGTTGGTTTTTACAAACACTTTTTGACCGTCAAACTACGCCATCGCTCTAACAAATCCCTACCGTGAGTGGTCCCGGCAGAAGAAGCGGCAAGAAACTCCCGAGGAGGTTTTGTTCCTACTCACAGTTACAGAACACACTTAAACTGGCTAAATATTAAACTCATGTCCAAGCAGCCCTATCCTGAAAGTAATCATCAAGTTTGTAATAACCTTTCCGCATAAGAATGGTTTTGACGTGAGCTTTTAATTTACAATATGGCATTGCTGTCAATTGTAATGGAATTTTATTATAAACTACCAAACTACCCTCGCTTCGCTACAGAAACTACGCCTTACACTTAGAAATATCACCTGTACTGTTTTACGACAGGGTTTTTCTCGTCCTGTGAAATAGAAATATTATTTTATGTTAACAAACAAGACGAGCCACCTGATGGTAAGTGGTCACCGTCGTCCATGGGCATCAGTAAGACCAAAGGTATCACTGATGCGTTGTCGGTCTGGAAGTGAGCAGAAAGAAAGATATAAAGAACTGGCTCTAAAGTTTGGCGGCTGACTCGAGCAGAAGGGCGGTAGCTAGCCAGGCAGGCTTCACGGAAAGATAATAACACCAGTCTAATGTCTTGATAATAACACTGATAATACAATTTTAACGCGAAGCCCTACCACCAAGCAGGCCGGCTTCTGGCGCCTCTTACGACACTCTGTTCTGCCATGGGATTGGTTCTAGGCCGCCGCAATACGGCCGAAATTAATATTCTCATTAAGTGTTTTATTCTAGACTTATCAGTTTAGTTAGACTGACTCAAGCGCTCTCTGAGTTAATGTTAAAATTATTATTAGTAACCTAACATCAGATTATCATCACGTCCAGGGCTACTGGTAGTGGAAAGATGTCGCCCGCCCCGGCGGAGCGCCACGAGGCGGGGGCCGGGGTATTGATTTTCCCATACAAAGTATCTGGGTCACCCCCCGGGCCGGGCTCGGGGAAACAATGATTTATCAACACTTTTTGACCTACTTCAGTACTTTGAAAATGGGTAAATGTTAATAATGTCAAAAGCTAAACGTTTGGTTCACAGATCAATGGCGTAACAAACCTGATTGGAAATCTTACGTGCTGTACTCGCGAATAAATCGTGTTATCCCGTGTCAAACGCTTCATCAGATTCCATTGAAGGTTGGAGATACATTGATTTTACGTAAAATATCTATATATAGAAAATATCGATGCCGGAAAGTAATCTCGAAATGGGCAGCTTTACACCAAAGCAAAAAACAAATTTTAAAAGTTCACAACTAGTGAACTAGAAGATTTTGTACCATTTTTGTAGCGATTTAACTCTAAACTAAAACCTTCTATTTGCAACCGATCGAATCACTCTAAGATTAGTGCAAAGGGTTTTGTTACCAGATACAGCAACTGGTTTTCCGATCATGAACAGCGAATATGGTGTATCTTAAAAGATAAATGTATGGGCTATCACTGATTTGTTCAAATTCACTGGCAGCGAATTTGTTTTATCGGACTATAATATGGACTGACTAGCTGTACCATGCGCGCGTTGCTACGCCACCAACTAAAATAAACAGTGGCGCCATCTGTCGAAAATTGGTCGTACCAACTCAAAAACCTCCGTGGGCTCGTGCACAACAACTTTGCTAAAGATCATCGCATGATCAAATGCATAGTTTACGATTCTATAAAGGACATACAGACAATCAATTATTTTTATATATACATGACTATACATGACCATGACCGCTAGATGGATTTAAGTTAATATTTTTGTATCTTGCTATTTGCAATTTGCTGTAATTTGTATTACACTAAATGGTTAGTGAAAATAAAATGCTGTGTGTTTGAAAATACATTTATTCCATAAATAAAATGTTAATTTAACGAAGAAAATATTACGTAAATTCTGAGAGGTGATTTGGTAATATTACATGGCGATATAAAAATCCCAAGCAGTGATCTATACCTCTAATTAAAACTGTAGCTTGATGCGGTGTGACTGACGTAAGTCATTGCAAGAAATGAATATTCAGCTGAGGAATCTGTAATATTTTTACAGGCGCAGGAAGCAGTGTTATTGTATCAATTTCAAATATCAAACTAGCGGATTTTCGTTGAAATACAACATTATTTCGTGTTAATTCCGAAATATTCACAGAAAACTTAATGGCGCATCTGAAGTAAAAATCATCCTAAAATAATTAAACACAGACTATCCGATGTAGTATTTTTTTTAATTCAAATGGTGATGATCATATTTAACTCATGTTTGCATTTTTTCCAGATACAACAAAATCGATTTGCCGCGTCGATTAGGAAAATGTCATTACATAAAGAGACAAGTTCTGTAGTCTATTTTTATTTTTGTTTTGGATTTTATGTTACATTCAATTATAATTAAATGGTGCATTATTTAAATATTAGTTTCGGATTACAAATGTAGATGGTGTTACCGAGGAACGAGGTTACATTTTCTGTACGAAAATTATTGTAATGTCCTCTCTGCAACCTGACAATTAAATGTCTTTGGATAACCATTACTATGGCCCAATGTCTTTGACAACATTATGCAGGTTTCACAATTCACGATATTTTCTTTCACCGAAAGAAATGATAATTAACTCGAGCCCAACAGTAGGACAATATGGGTAGTAATTCTAGTCAATTGCCACCTTCATATTATACAATATATTTTTTTAATGAAAACTGTACACAACTTTTTAAAGTAAATATTTTTTAGGCGCGAATTGAGAGATTTTTTTCGTTCGAAATTAACACTCAATAATCAATAGTCTGTTAACGTAGTTACCGTTATATGCCAACTTGTGGAAAACATTCTAATCTCTGAGAATTTTATTATTTATCAAATAAATACCAATTTAACAAAAAAAAAAAATTGAAAAATTTGGAACTTTCTGAGTGCATTTTGTTATTTACATCATGATATTTGTCGTGGAGTCATGCCAGAAGCCAGCGTGCCGCAACAGACTCTTGATTGGCCCCCGCTTCTACAGGGCACTAGCCCCCCTAACCACGAGAATATACCATCCTGTAGCGCTCTACTTATTTTTACTTGCTATAAACCTAGCAAACCTACAAGTCAGACATAACTCCAAATTATTTGCCTTTACATTATTCATCACGAACAAACCCGCTTCGCTTCATTAAAACTACTCCTTACGCTTAGAAATAGCACCTGCACTGTTTTACGACTGGGTTTTTAGTTTATATCTTTTTTATTTATGGGCGGATTACAATGAAATGAACTTTAAATGTTAAGTGATGCTTACTGCAATACATTAGTGACAACTGTAACGAAATCGGTGGAGCCGTTTCCGAGATTAGCGCGCACAAACGTACAGACAAACAGACGAATTGTAACAACTGTTGTTTTGTGTTCTATCGCGTTAACAAAGGTTCTTAATAATATTTTTTCTCACATATTGTTTATGTACAGAAAGCGATCAGCTGGAATTTTACTATATGTATAGACAGCGAATAATAATCACAACTACAACTATTTAAAAATCGTTTTTATCAGGCGTTTTACAAATGTTTAGTATTCATCCTATTCACTTGAGTCTTTATCGTGAATTGTTTAATCTATGAGTGAAAATCTCATGAATATCTACGCAGTAATTTCTGAGATTATCGCGTTCAAACAGCCATAATTTTTGTGAATGAGCCAATTAATAATTCGGACAAGCCGCGAGATTCGCCATTTTATGTGTCGGACAACAGTTCCCATGGAATGTCCGGTTTACAAACAATATTGTTCGTGGCATTTACAGAAACCGACAAGTTACGATTGCACCATTGTTCCATGTTGGCGTTTGTTTGTCTCGGGTTCCGTAGCAGGGTTCCGCGGTACCGTAGAACGTGACGAGTTTTACACCTGAAAGGTTACGTAAGTAATCGATTCTGTAGCGATTTTCGACGCGAAGTAATATCGGTACTAATATTATGAAGAGAATGCGAGTGTTGTATGTCGAAGGTAATCTTTGGAACCGCGGCGCTTAGTTGTAAAATTCTTTTATCATTTGGCAGGTGCATTATTTATGATCGACCATAGACTATATATGTTAGGTATAAATTAGTTTGAGTTGCGATGATATTCACATTGATTTTAAACTGTTTAGAGAATATTATGAATCATATCTACGTAATATCTTTTAAGATAAAAATCATTCAAGGCGAGCTATATCGGGGTGGACCGCGAGTTAGATGGCAAAAGATAAACTAAAGATTTTCTTTACTACTATATATGTAAATCTGTTGAGATGTTCGTGTATGTCTCGTTATAACTCTAGAAAGGCTCGACCGATCTTAATGAAACTCGGTACGTAGTGAGAACACGTGATCGCGCAGATGATATGTAGGTAATATAAAATGTTAGTAAACTTAATGATATTAACAGTCCAACCCCAACGAAGTCGGACGAGGCCGCTAGTATAGAAATAAAATACACACAAACAAAACAAAAGGTTTTACTGGTTGATAACTTACAAATGTTGCAATATAGACAATTGAAATTCATTTAATATTGCAAGGTCTCATATTAAAGGACGATTTTGACGGGCTCAGCCAAGTCGGTAGTGATCCTGCTTGCCGTGCGAGGGGCCTCGGGTGCGTATCCCGGCTGGGGCATTTAGGTGACAGATAAATGTTTGTTCTCGGGTCATGGGTGTTTGTGATGTCACATTTGTGTATGGCCACGCCGCCCGCAACACAAGGAATCCTACAGCGGGGGTGTGTGTAAACGTTAACAAAGAAAAGGTATAAATGTGTGAAATTCCACTGAAATAGTAATACATATATAAAGGAAAATATTCAACTTATAATTTTAATACGCAACCGTTTTGACGCGAGACGACTCGGACTTAACGGGTTTTTAAATAGCAGTTTCTGCGGATGCAGATTAAAAATTCCGCAGTGTCGCAGTGACCTAGAACTTCGCGAGATAACTCAGCCTCTCGCCGCGCTCGTAGACGAGCCCTATTTTACCTTACAGACTTATATTTGCGTTTCAATTCACTCACCAATTTAGCTGACATACTTATGTTACACTAACATTCTCCAAAATTGTCTAATGATAATTAAATTGTATTAACTTGATTGAATTATTGTCAAATTAAAAAGTTATTAATAATAATAACAAACTAATAATAAATAATAATAATAACTACCTCGACTTCCTGTATTAACCTGCGCGCCCTCTATGTGCATCGAGAATTTGTATGACAGAGGGTGTATTTTGAGTATTGAGTGATAAAAATATAATATTAAAATTGCTAAAACAATGAAACGAAGTTTAACTCAACATCTCAGAAGTGGGATAATTCAATGCTCTTCAACACGTTGAATTGTCCCCCATTTCTATTAAAATTCAAAATCATTTCATCATTTAGGTATTATGTAAATACACTTACGCTTTCGCTAGTGCTTTAACATTGAGGAGAAAGACGGCGAAAGAAACTTTCGACACGGTTATCTCCAGTTGTCCTTCTCGTTAATATCTTCATGTACACTATAATATCCTTTACCTGTAAGCTGTGCTTTAACGCCTCGCTTCAAAGCTCCAATAGTATGATTTAACAATTATCTATCATAAAAGATATTACTTCCATGAACCATATTAATGTTATTAATTATGATCCAAATTAATCTCTAAAAAGTACGAAACTAAGTAATTTACACATGATATAAAGTCAATGTCCTTCTGGAATAATGTACCTTGTATGGCAAGAGTTTCTTGAACAGGTGCCGCGGTTGGACGGTCAAATCGCCGTCACTGCTTTTAACAAAACAAACAGAATGTCTAAATGATAACCAATTTTTTTTTTGCGCCCATAAGTTGGAAAATGGCTATCCTCCGGAAAAGCCCGGGAGGGGGGTGGTGAATGCTCATAGCATACCAGCGCAGCCGGCTGCGCTGGTTATGTGGGACTCCCGTAAAACCTAAAACACCACCCAAGTTGGCTTTGGCCTTTGGCCTCTATGCCTTCATCGGATGCGACCCTTCTTTACGGAAAGAAGGGTGCTAGCGGCACTCACGAGGGAGCGTCCGCTTAATAGTTAACACTGAAGGTTCGGCTCAACCGATCTTAATAAAACTCGGTATGTGGTGAGAATACGTGATCGCGCAGATGATAGGATATACAAAATGTCAGTTAACCTAATGTTCAACCTGAACGAAACCTGAGGGGGCCGCTAGTATATTTATAAAATCAGTATATTGTGTACACGATATTTTGTTTTATGTTATTTTAAATTTACATGTCAAACAATCCCTATTTGTTTGTATTGATTTTTAAACCATTTTTTTTATTAACGTCAAATTCAAATACAATTTATTTTATTAATACAAGTAAGTTAAATGATTATTCATGACATACTATCTTTGTAATAAACTTGACATAGATGTGCAAATTTAAAACGTTTAAACTTCTTAATTTTCACCACCTTCGAGAACTTCTTACCATCAACAATAAGTACGGCTTTTGTAAAAATTAGGTCGTGAAAAAAGTATAATTAAATACGCAAGGAATCGTAACAATACATTTCCAGCAAATGATTAGGAGCTCTGTAAACTCCACAAGTGCGCCCTCGACGCGAGGTTTTCGGTCTAGGCTATAACAGCTAACTTCACTGCGCATGTTTTCTGAGATATACATAGATTAAAAAAACTGCAGTGTTGCAATGACCTAGAACGGCTTACGTGCTATTTTTAGCGCGCCACCCCATGGACAAACAACACATAATCTGTGCTCATAGAAAAACCGCGAAGTTTGCGTATTAAAAACACAATGCAACTATGTAGTCTGTATTTGTTCGCAGAGTATAGTATACGATAGGGAATGGATAACTCATCGATTTAAACGCAAGCTTTACTTTCCGATTCCACGTTTGATTTCAGAAAGCAATTTCCCAGATTTAAAGTCAAATAATATATTCATGTATACAAATAATAACAAAAAGTTTTTTTAAACGGACATAAAAATGAAAAAGAATGAAACGGAAATGCGAAAATGAATTTAAATAAAATATTATAATATGCGCTATATACTGAAATTAAGTCGGTAACAAGCCACATAGATGGTCGTTAGACACGCCAGGTTCAATCCCGCCATATCGAATTATTTTATGAGTAGTTTATTTTATTAATTTTTAAACTAGGTATGATTTGCTATTGATATAGAGGACAAAACTTTTTTTTTATCAATTTTCTTGTCGGTTCCTGTGCATGTTTCAGTTGTGTATCACTGAACAGATTTGGATGAAACTTTGCATTTTTGTAGGTTATATTATGGATCATAGTATAGGATATTTTTTATCTCGAAAAACTATTATTTCTTGACGGAATAGGCAAGCAAAGTTAGCACGGAATTTATACTAACTGGCCAGCAATCAAAGTTTAGGCTGTTATTGTGCAGCAATAATTATTGAACATCTGTGTAATTCATAAAACTATGTTAACCTATTCCAAAAAATAATTAAATGAGATGAATATTATATTTATTAAATGTCTAACGAATACAAATAACAACTGGTTTTTTTGCGGTGATATTTGTAATAAAGATGTTATGGATATGAAATTTTGTAACCGGATATGGATACGGATATATGAATAATATTTTACCGGTTTCGATTACGGTTACGGATTATGAAATTATTTCAGACTATCCGATTGTTTTTGTATAAAATAAATAAAAACTGTCTAAAATGAGAGCGACCTAGTTAATCATAACGTGTTTCATCTAAACTACCCGAATCCGAAATTATTCGAAACTTTTTTATGGCATTCGGTTACAGTTTCGGATATATATTTATTTCGGATATCCGATAGTGTCGGTTGCGGCTATGGAGCTCCATAACATCCCTGGTGTATTAAATGTAACGTGTGTTTTACAGTGTACTTTCTTTCAAACGTTACAAGAATTGTACGTAGAGGCGTCGCGGTTCCAGAGACTACCCTCCGCACATACACAAACTAACAAAAAACGCACTCTCTCTTTATAACATTAGTACTATATATATATATATAAAGTCATGATGATGTTCACTTGGTTTTTTACTATTGAGAGATTAGTATGGATTTTACCTACTCAATATCTACTAAGACAAGTAATTGTTCAACCCGAACAATGACGGCGCTTGCCGCTGGTTAAATAAATATTAGTTTTAAAAAGGAAAAACGAAATCTAGCAAAGTATTTTTTAAGACAATCCATTACGTACGTATATTTTACATTGGCAACACAAATAAACAAGATGGCGGCGGTTACCAATGTTTTCAATTAGCAACAGAAAATGGCGATAAATCAAATTTAAACTTTTGAACATAACGAACTCAACCGGTAACTTGTAACGAGAAAAATTGGCAGTTTCAGTTTGGAGTTTGGAACATTTTGGAAATTAGGATCAGGGAATTGAGCTACGTGTATTGTAGCATTGGGTGTAAACTCAATATGTATTGAGATTAAGCCGAAGCGAAGTGAACTGAAGAGCTAAAATTTTATTATATGTTGTTGAGACCTAGATTACATTAAAAACTTACGTCAAAAGTATTCTTATGCGGAAAGGTGCAAACTAGATGATTACTACAAGGATAAGACTGCTTGACATGAGTTCAATATGTAGCCATTAGTGTGTTCTGTAACTGTGATTAAGAAAACAAACTCCTCGGTAGTGTCTTGCCGCTTCTTCTTCTGGGACCACTCACGGTAGGGATTTGTCGAAGTCTGTTACGACATCACTCAGAAACCACAAGTAATGGAATAATGATTCTTGGTATACTTACGACGTATACCGTGCATCGACATATGGGATATTTTTTATCCCGGAAAACGCATCAGTTCCCGCGGCATCACGGTATAAAACCAGCTCTTTCTCTCTTAACGCGACAGACATTAAATCCGTATCTAATCCATGTCTGTATTCAAGCCACTGCACGGATTTTCATGCGGTTTTTAACGCAATAATACGCCTAATAAAATGGATAGCAATTGTTACATTCGAAGACATTGTCAAGTGCTCCAAATCAAGGCTCCTTTAAGCGCATTCGATCGCTAAAAGCTTATTTAGGCCTCGTATTCGTTATAGTTTTCACAGATTACCGTAATCTCGATCGTTAACGATCGCCACGTGAACTCAATAACTTTAAGCTCCACATCTCTGTCACCCTAGTGTACATCGCAGTGCGACTCACTGCGGGCCGCACTGCGGGGAGTGTCGTCGGATGTAGGTCGCGACCTTAGGGCGCTCGTCCACTAGAGCGTAGCGGAGCTGAACGCGTCATTCGACTAACACCTGCAACCTGCAGATTTTGCTGTTATTTTAACATAGTATTATGTTTATTAAACAGTTGAGTTTACTGCAATAATGATGGACTATATAAATGTCCACTTCCACCTCATTCATATCACTAATACAATGCATCCAGTTTTTTGGGCCTTCCTCTCGCTCTGCATCCATCCACGTTCCTATTCATCCCTTCTCACCGCATGCCCAAACTATTCCAACCTTACACTTCTTACTGTATCTAATATGCGTTATTTTTACACTTGCATATATACACATTCCTGAATTTATCGACTCGCGACACTTGCTGTGCTGTATAGTATATATTATACAGGGAATTTATAGGCTGTATACAAGTATACAGACACATGAGTTTAACCTAAAATGTGCGCTAGGTGCCCCGCAGAAAAACTTAAAGCATTTTAGTTAACGCCCGACATAATTACACTCTTCATACATTTTCCATACGGGGGTCTTATTGATCGATTGTTAAGGAGTGAACACCAAAAATAAATCAGTAATACACGGGTCAGTAAGCAACGTGTAGGCGATGCCTTGTGTTATGGAAGTTGGTGACTTATTCGTTAACCTGTTCGTAGATCAGCTTCATCTTAATCAGTGTACATTAGTCCACTGCTGGGCATGTTGGCTTACACATAAAAATTAAAAATGTAATTGAAAAAAAAAAACACTGAATTTAATTCAGTTTCCAATTTTAACTCTAAGCCCCTTTCGAATGTTATTCTTATCAATTCATGATTTCAACTCCTCACCTTAAGGTGGTCTGGTATAAAAATCGACAGTAATGGAAAAACTATTTAATTATCTTGTTCTTGTACCCCAATGAATGATAATTTACTAGTGATGCATGTTTTCTTGAACTGTCCGTCTGTTTGTCTGTGCAAGTATCACATTAAAACTTCTGAAAAAAATTATATAATTTTTGCCATATTTATAACTGATATTATGGGTCGTGATATAGGATAGTTTTTTTCCCGGAAAATAATTTTTCACCGCGGTTTTTCCCAAGCGAAGCTAAGACGGGTTTGTAATGTGGTACAATTTGTATGCTGTCCGGACAGAAGGTGCAAATGGGTGCTGTTTGGTCACGTCAGTGTTTATTATATTAGTGATTTATAGGTTCTAATGATGTTCTGTACCTTTTCTGAACCTCCTTTGTTGTAGAACCTGAAAGGCTTTTACGATGGGTGAACTTAATGCGGCATTCTCTACCAATCGACCTTTGTATACACGAAAGCTTGTGGCCTTAGAAAAAAAGATCCAATACGAAAACAGTATTTTTGATGTGTAATTTAAATACATTAAATACAATTAGAATAATAATAGTATAACATATATACATATATGTACATACATATGCAGATATATATACGTCAGAAGTTAGATTGTATGAATTCTTTAGTAACGTGATTCTTATTATTTAATCTGTAAGGATCGTAACACCGGTTACACCCCAGCGGAACCATAAATCGGTGTTCTATATCCACCGGCCCATGTGACCCAGTTATATAAAGCAGGCCGCACTGCGACGGACGGCTTGAGAACCGCTGCAATATTGGGCGAGTTTACTTACACCCTACCCAATCTTGGGTTTTGAAAAACACACCCTAGCACTGGGAGACTAGGAATAGTATAGATAAGATATTAAAGGACGCCTGGAGATAGAGTCGAAACCAGTTCCGCGCAGGTTTAAACTTTTGTAATTACCAGGTGTTGTTTAAAAGATGTGCTGAGGAGTTTCTTGTACCGTTTCTTCAATGATAAAGCAAAAAAATAATAAAACATGTCAAAAATTAACGACCTCGTAGCCTAGTTGCCTGTGACCCTTTTTGTCATGCGAAGGATCGCCGGTTCGATCCCGGGACATACTTCTATGTGAGAGATGAATCTTTGTTCTCAGGTCGTGTGCGTGATGTTATATTTATGTATGTCCATGCCACCCACAGCTCAGGGTCAAATTCAAATTCAAAATCGTTTAATCATTTAGGTATTCTATAAATACACTTATGGACGTCATTTTGTAGTGTTAAACTGGATGCTACAACTACTTGTAGTAGACCTAACCAATGAACGAAGTTACCTTCCGAAGCGCAGAAGCGTTGAGCGACCCGCCAGTACTGTCACCCATGTAACTTCTGATCGCGTCCACAGCTGGTCAACTCGTCCGACTTGTGATCGACAAGCTGTCGGACTAAGTATCAGCGATTCATAAAGCCGAACTGAACAGGTATGACGAATAACTTCAAAATAACTAAAATAATAACTTCGTATCTCTTTGTCAACAGCTTCTGTTTTGGTTTTGTTTGTTCGTTGTGTTATTAAATAAACTATTTTGGATTTTTTTTAACAGACTTGAAATATGGAGGTTTTCAATTAATATTTTTATTTGAGTACAGAACTCTGTTATTTATGAAGCGATTAGGAAAATTCTTGTTTGAGAAGGTTTTACTTTCCACTCAGACTCTAAGGTTGAAAAATAGGAGATGAAACCGAGAAATTCACCTTCAATAGGAAGTCGGTTTTTTTGTTAAATATTTGTTATTAAAAACTAAATTATCTATATAGAGATAAAAAAAAAACCAATTCAGTATTATAATTTTCTCTTCTGTCAAGCTTTAGTGTTTCCAACAAAAAAAATGCATACAGAACATTATTTGATAATTGGCATCTAATTGCGATCACCAGACCAACAACTTTATCAGCCAGTATTTGACGAATAGTGTTGTGTAGATACGCGGTTATTGCCTCTCGTCAAATCGAAGCGCGTGCTAAGCTGTAATTGTTAAAGCTGATTTAGTGATAACATTTACGACTTGATAATTTTAATGAACACGCTCTGATTGGGAATATTGATTCAATGTTTAGGACGCTACCTGGAAGTGGAACGTAATATTTTTGTGAATCAATTGATTGTCGTCTGAAGTTTTGAGTCTGATTTTGACTGAAACCTTAGAGACGGTTCGTGGTGAAGCGTGGTTTTAACTGGACGCGGGGTATTAGCATATGCAAAGTACTCTAAACACGAGTTCCTATGTATGCTTAGGCTAACCTATAATAATTTGTGTGTAGTTATAAGAGTATTTTCATAAGTATATTTTTATATAGATAACTGAGCTTTTTATAGGTATTTATAATTTCATTGCGTCTATAAAATAAATCTATACATTATAATAAAATTCTAACTGATCGCTTTCCATACACGAAGGATACATATATAAGAGAAACTATTACTAGCGGCCTTTATTAACGCAAGAGAACACAAAAAAATAGTTGTTAGAATTCATGTCTGTTTGTCTTTGCGTTTGTGCGCGCTAATCTCAGAAACGGCTTAACTGGTTTTGTTCTGTTTTTCACTTATGTATTGCAGGAAGCATCACTTAACATTTAAAGTTCGTTTTATTTCAATTCGCCCATAAATAAAAAAGAAACAAAGAGAAAAACCCAGTCGTAAAAGAATGCAGGTGATAGGTAGGTTCATCATCACCCATTAGTCCTTCGAAGTCCACTGTTGGACATAGGCCTCCCCTAACTTGCGCCACTCTGACCAGTCCTGAGCCGTCTGAATCCAGTAGACACCCGCTGTCTTCTTCAGGTCGTCACTCCATCTCGTCGGGGGGCGTGATTTGCTTCGTTTGTCAAAACATGGTCGCCGTTCGAGGACTTTTCTTCCCCAACGGTTATCGATCCTTCGAACTATGTGGCCAGCCCATTGCCACTTCAGCTGGCGGTTTACTAGTATATAAATAAGGTGTAATTCTACCATCCCAAATTAACGGGTAAATGCAATAATTATTTTCCAGCTAATTTGTTATCAACATTGTTTTTTAGGTCGTAAATAGACATTTAAAGTAATGTTTAAAAAATATACAATAAAAAAAAAGGTCGTGAATACAATTGCTAAACGGACCGCGGTAGATGAACGGAGTCTAGTTGAGCGACACTCGTATTCCAACCGCGCTGGAGACTGGTACCTCTCTGCTAGGAACGTTTATAATTATTGTTAGCAGTGATTTACGATTAAAACGTTACACTGTTCGAATCGCGTAACTATCCGCCCAAAGAAGTCCGACCATGACGCCAGCAAATGCTGTCCATCTGTTGACAAGTATATTACACCCTAATAAAATTTTCCGCATCCATGAAATAATTTCACACGAGAACCAGTTCACCGATTTGATTGATTTCTTTGTGTTGTGTTCATAATTCTCGGGACAGGGTTAGTATTAAGTATTTTTTGTGGAAAACGCACCAGTAAAGTCACAATTGGGTAGTCATTTAGTTTGAAATCTCAGTAAGAAATGTGACGTTAAATTTGAAAGTTCTGCTCAATGAAAAATTCGGTTAGATAAATTCCTTCTCGACGTATACATTGATTGACGGACAACGCGCAGAGTAAACTAATGAAGACAGAGATATGATTGTCCTCATTAGTATCTTTTCTCCTTGTTTAAGTCCAAACGGAAAGTATACTCACTTAAAGAAAAAAGGAATTTTCCAAATTGGTTAATATTTAAATGACGGAGTTCTGAGGTAACAGAAATTCAGATCTAGCAACGCTGTTCACCATAGGAATCAGAGTTCAAACCGTTTAGTGAAATATTTTTTTTCATGTTTTAATTTTTTTTTTTAATAACTCTACATAAGAATTGCATGTCAACTAGTACTCTGGGCAATTAAAACAAATCATAAAATAATCAATTGTTGAATTTACTAAATTCTATAGAAAAGAAGCAAAGAATTTTACTGTCAGACTGTTCAGTACAGATCTAGCGACCTCTAACGGGACGATCGTTCGCCGACCTCGTCTGGTGTTCAATAGGACTCATGAGGTGGCCGCGATTACAGCCAAAGTATTTAGGGAGCGAGGGATTATTAATACTAAAATATGTATAGCAAATTAGTGGTTTTTGCACAAAAAACTTATGAAAAAAGATTCAATGAGTGACCCAAGAAGTCAATGATGTATTGAAGTTTCTTAAATTGTCTATGCCTAGAAGGTTTGACATCTTAACGTGTATGTGATTTTGGATTTACATCCGTACGACTCCCCCACGGACCACACGAGTAGGAAAAGTTGAAGTGGAATGCAGGATATTTGAAATACTTATAACCTTGCATACAACTAACTATCGATCTATATTTACGATTTTATATTAAAATAAATGTAGATAGTAACCGAGTTTTAGACCATAGATAATTCCCTTTTTTAATTAGTGAGCTTCACTGCAAGGCTACATCTTCAGCTGAGAATGTAGTCAAACGTTGACTTAAAATTAGTAAAAGGCATTTTACTTTAGTAGTACCTCTTGAGACGCACATGCTTTTATAACGCTGTAAAATATACAGATTATGTATGTACGAAGCGAGTTATTAAGATTCAATAATCACCTATTTTTGATCCTTATTTTTTTTACGATATTGTTTTTAAACGTTACAATATACATGATAGTCAATTTTAAACATAATGTTTTGCAAGACGTGCTCGCTTAATACATCAATACTTATACTGAGCCAAGCCGATTAGAATTCGACACGTTGGTCGTTCTGAAACATTTCGAGTCATGAAACTAAAGCCGAACGTACTCACCTTATCACGTAGTTAATTTCCAAGGTCGCAGCGCCATTTTACCATATTTCCCGCGCCGGCCGACCGTCTCGCTCTAACGTTTGCGCGCGAACGAGACGGACCGCTCGTCAGCCGCGTTGATGTGTTTTGCGATAGGAGTTTTCTATTTAACTCTTTTGTTAAAAATGTTGTTTTAGATTAAAATACATTATGATAATACGATAATTAAGTGTTTATTTTGATATAGTAAGCAAATGTTTATCGCATAAAAGATAACTTTTGTAATATTTTTTATTGTAAGACGGACGTGGGCTACGTAAGGATAAGGTCTTTGGTACAATACACATCTGTATCGTATGCGTAATCGCATTATCGATGAAGAAGGAATCGTTGGATACATTTAGTAACAGAATCATACAACGCAACTGAAAAATCTAACGATTTTCCAAGTTTTACCGACATGCGCACCTGCTGTCACGTTTGAACGGAGTGGAACAGAGCTAGCGACGTTTAAAACACGGACTTAACTCGTCGCTCGTAATTTAAGTTTTTTAACAAAGTAAGTAAGTACGTAAGTAAGTTTTTTAACAAGTGACACCCCCCGTTCTTACTACACTTGAAATGGTAATTACAAGTTCTTATCAAACGTTACATAATTTTTCAAGTGTAACTTATACATTTGAAACTTACTCGTTGATCGCCCTGTCTGTTCGTAAAAAGCATGTAAAAGTCCGTTCAATAGATCATTTTAGGGATTAATCGTGATTATTTTCCCTCGCATAACCTTCGGGAAGATGACAGGGAAACGGTGGAAAAAGCAAAATAGTTATGGTGTGTTAAGCAATAGACAACTAATTTTCATTTCTGACATTTATGATGTTTGTCATCATCAATCATCGCGGCCCCCATCGCTGTCAATGTGCCGAATGTCAGACTGAACACGCCTTCGGATATTACGTAGAGCTCTCTGGTGCGCGTTCCCTCACTATATTTTCTTCGTGATAATTAATTTGTAATACGCAAATATTCGCATCGGCGTCATGTTTTAGGCCAATACACACGACTCCAGAGCTATTAGGGTTTTCGAAAACAATTCAGAAAACATAATATACCTTCGAAACTTGTTGAACGATTGACACTTAGAGTTGGAATAAATTTAATTAACACATATGCGTAATATTATTTAAAAGACAATACTGCTCTTCAACAGTGCCTTCCTGCGCTATCCGGTTACTGGAATGGTACGTTGGATCTACGATCTTCGAAGGTCAACATTTGTCGTCTTTAGTTAAAAAAAAAAAAACAAAATTAATTGATCATTTAGGTATTCTGTAAATACACTTCGCTACTGCTTTAACATTGAGGGGAAGAAACGTCGAAGGAAACTCCTCAGTACATCTTTTAAACAACACACAGCAACTACAAAGTAAGTTTAAGCCTGCGCGGAACTGGTTTCGACACTGTCATCTCCAGGCGTCCTTGTCGTTAATATATTCATCTATACCATAATATCATTTACCTGTAAACTGTGCTTTAACGCGTCGCTTAAAAGTTCCCATAGGTGACTCACGTATCAACTTTAGAACCTTATTGTAAAATCGAACTCCAAGCGCCACAAAAGAACGCTGCACCTTTTGAAGGCGATACGATGAAGTAACCATATTATGCTTATTTCTCATTTCACGATTGTATCACTTTTTTACTTGTGCAGCTATTAATATTGTAGTTTACAAAAATTGGCAAGCAAAATATACGGCGATCCACACGCGTAAACCTAGACGTGTCGCGTTTCAGTCCACAGGGCACATGTACTTCTAACATGTTAAAGTAAGGACCAACATATGTACAAATCATCAGATAAAAAGGTGAAGCAGCTTTCTTCATGTAAACCTTGTTTATTGAAATAAGTCCAATCTCCCGCTGGAGTAATTCAAGATGTTACAGGCTTTGAACCCACTACCGTATGTGAAGGGTACAATGAATTTGGACTTTTTAAAACGTCCATGTTTGTGTGTGAGAGCGTGTGTCTGTTTTTGTGTATGTGAAATGAAAGGTTTTTTTTTCGAGATTGGTTTTCAAGGACAATTTTCTATAGTCCACTTACCCTATTGCTCCAACAAATCCCTACTGTGAACGGCCCTGGAAAAACCGGCAAAATCTCCCGAGTAGTTTTTTTATGTTAACAGCCGACAAACGAGCAGACAAGCCACCTGATGTTAAGTGGTCACCGTCGCCCATGGACATCAGTAGGACCAAAATGATGCGTTGTCGGCCACGAAATTAGAAGGTAAAAAAAAAGTACTGTCTCTCAAGCCCCCAGGCGGAACACGACGAGTCGTTTGGCGGCTGACTCGAGCAGGAGGGTGGTAGCTAGCCAGGCAGGCTTTACGGAAAAATAATAATACCAGTAACAATATTAATGGGTTAACAATAATAGTGATGTTTTCATTCCTACCCTATAACTCAGAGCTGACCTAAACGCCTAGCAAATATATTTCAATATATAAACTATCAAAGATCTCCGTCGTAAACTGGCCGCAATGTATCGTAAACGCGCACCGAAGTTGGAACAGGTTATCAGTGATAAAACTGATAAGGCTGATATCAGGTGTCTATCGCCGCATGGCACAGATCTTGGTGTCATCAATCAAGATACGCATCATCTCAATAACAACGTTTGGTACTTGATGCAGCTAAATTGGACTCTTCTTCTGCGGAGGATTTCTCGGAGCGCTAAGACATATCGTTCTTCTAAGAAGTCGTAGTTGGACACTTCTTCTACTGAGGTCTTCTCGGAGCCCTATGACATGGGGTTGTTCCAAGGCGAAGAAAAAGTTCATTAAGTCGGCGATGTACTGGCGACGCTTCTGTGAATCGCATTTTTTATCGTTTAAAGCTGCTAAAAATAGGTGTCAATGTCAAGCAAAAGCCTCATTATTGAAAGTCACCTCAAAAGTCACCAATAATTGTCCCATTGCTGGGCTCGGGTTCTCACAACGGGGCAGATACGACCATCACGCTAGCCGAGTGCTTTACACACTTTTGAGTGTGTGTTTCCTCACGATATTTATCTCCACCGAAGAATGTGATAATTAATTTGGAATACACAAATCGTATGAGCAAATTAGAAGTGCGTGATGGATACGAACTGGAGTCTGCCTCACGGGAGACTAATGTGTTAACCACTAAGCCACGGCTGTCCCTAATTAAAGCGTACATCCTCAGTATGCTTTTCCACTTAGTTCTTAATGTCATAGAACATTGCACTTAGCTACAAAGAAGCCTGGCACACACTATTCTATACATATAATAAAATATGTACATGAATGATCTGAGAAAAACTATTATTAAAGGCCTTTATTAATGCATTTAAACCCAAAACAATAATTGTAACAATTCGTGTCTGTTTGCCTGTGCGCGCTTATATCAAAAACGGCTTAACCGATTTCGTTATGGTTGTCACTGATGTATTGCAGTAAGCGTCACTTAACATTTAAAGCTCGTTTCATTGCAATCTGTCCATAAATAAAAAGTTATAGACAAAAACTCAGCTGTAAAACAATGCAGGTGCTATTTCTAAGCGTAAGGCGTAGTTTCTAAAGCGAAGCGATGGGAGCTACGTAACCGTAAAAATGTATCTGAAACCGGAACTGAATCCGATAAAAAAGGTTCGAATCATTTCGGACAGGGGCAGAGTCTAAATGAAACAGGTTAAGACACATTTTCTAAGCAATAATTTTCGGAAATAATAAGCAATAACTGACGGGAATAATAATGAATAATTGACGGGAATAATAAGCAATAATTGACGGGAATATTAAACAATAACTGACGGGAATTCTACGTTTTAATAACAGATGATAATACTAATTTAATCTGGGAAAATTCGCCGGCGGAGTAAAGACTTAAAAAGGTAGGTTCCTGAAACAACTAGTTCAATGATAAGAATGTTTGCGATTCGTGTTAGGACAGGTGGCTGATAACCTACTTCGACAGTGAAAATACACGAACACGCCAGATGCAAACTTCTCTCTCGCCGACTAGCTCGCTGAAGGAGAGGAGAGGGGAGCAAATGAACCATGCAATGGTCTTTTTATATGTCAATAACTAAAAACCAAGCTGATGGGTAAACAAGGTATCTGATGGTGAGTGATTTTCTATATTATCCAACGTCTATAATACCAAAGGCGTTCAAGAACCCGGGGCACATTTATTAATAGTTCTCTCTGTAATCTAAAGCTCAAAAAAATCTTTTACGGTTGATACTAGGAGGGTGATAGATATTGCCCCCGCCAAGCGACAAGTGAATACACGTTGGGAGAAGTTGGGTGAGCCTAGCGACCTCAAACAGGCAGAACTATGGCCTCGTACGTTGTTCAGTTGAGTACGCGCGTAGAGGTAGAAGTCTTTGGATAATGTATTTAAATGATTTTTATTGTAATTATGTACTTTTAACCACGTTATTGTTTGTCAAGGTCACATCGTAGTATGCAAAGATAAAAACTAGCTATTCAAGCTTTGTGTCACAGATAAGGAATACGGAACTTAAATTTGTTCACAATCACAGCGACCGCAATGAGATGTGGTAATGTCAACATATAATTTAAAAAAAATCCAACTCATCGTGTATTGTCTTAATAGAAAGAAATAAAAAAACATTTATTTGGGGACTACATCACAGGAATATAGGAAAATAAAATGATAAAGGTCTGTCGCTGTGCGCGCATCACGGGGTCACCACTGGATAGATTTTAATTCTTAGAAACTTGGCCCTTATTACAAAAATGCGATGTCTTCATATAATATAATATTATACAAATCTGTTGAGATTTTCGTGTATGTCTCGAGATAAATCAAGAACGGCTCGACCGATCTTAATGAAACTCTGTATGTAGTGAGAACGCGTGATTACGCAGATGATAGGATATATAGAATACCAGTTAACCTAATTATGTCTAATCAAGGGAAAATATATTAAATTTGTAATAACTGTGTATACATAATTAATAATCCAACCCGACCGAAGTCGGACGGGCCGCCAGTTTAATATAAAGTTATTTAAGTTTCAAGAAACAACCATTTATCTAGGCACTACGTGTTCAGTGATGTGTGTTTTGATGTACAGACAGAAAGAGAGGCCACGGTGGAACACATGAATCTTACACTTCGGGCAGAGTCCGAAAGAGTCTGAAACGTGTCGGTTCAGCGTCAAGAGGAGCCCGCTCACCTTGCCTCCTACTTTTCAGGATGTATCCTTGGAATGCACTGACCGTCTTACGTTGCTTGGAATTGAAGTTCCTTCAAACCTCAACTTTGGTCGGTTCATCGAGTCCAAGGCTAAAGCGGCTGCAAGAAGACTGGGGGTCCTTGCGAAGGTGACGCGGTACTTCACACCGAATCAGATTTTAACCCGGTACAAAGCTCAGGTTCGACCGTGTGTGGAGTACTGTTGTCACATTTGGGCTGGTGCTGCCAAATGTCATCTATCTACGTTGAACTCGATGCAGAGCTCATTGGTGACGCAGATTTGATCGAAACCAATCTGCAAAGCGTCGAGCACAGGCGCTGGTTTGCCAGCCTCTCGGTCTTCTATAGGGTGCATTTTGGAGAGTGTGCGCAGGAATTGTTCGAAATAATTCACCCATCGCCGTTCCTCCGTCGAACAACTCGACGTATGGGAGTTATCCATCCTTACGTAGTGAACGTACCATCTGCTCGGACGACGCGGTTTGCGTCCTCGTTTATTGTGCGCACTGCAAAGGACTGGAATATCTTGCCCGCGTCAGTGTTCCCGGATACACTTTTTAGACCGGCTTTTAGTCAGTGCGTTCACCATCTTAGACTTCATCACCATTTACCATCAGGTGGGGGTTGTTGTCGAGCGTTAACTTATCCCATGTAATCTTTTTTCCTCTGCACATAAAATACATTGCTAATATAATAAGCAATACAGACGAAGTAGCGGGTATCAGCCAGTGAGCCAGTAACAATGCGGGTCCCCGCTTGCTTTTCGGTCAGCAACGCATCAGTGATACTTTTGATGTTACTGAAGTCGGTGACCACTTACCATCAGCTATTAATATAAAATAGGGATGTAACAGCCACGGCCCACTGCGCCGGTTAAGTACAGACCAGTCGCTGGTCGAAACAAATATAAATTTTAATACATCTCTCGCCAAGGGGCGGTGCTACCTGTCACGCTACGACAATAAAATGTCTTTTACAAACAGACGTCACGGAATCAATTGAAGTTTGATATATATAACGGTAACTCCGATATTTTACAGCGTAAGTCAATATTGGTATATTCTATGTCTAATGACGGCATCGAATAAGTACGTTGAGTAGTTTTAGTTTTGAATTCAGAGCAGTGCTTCCCGGACTTTTGTCGTTCTCGTAGCCCTTAGTAAATCACTTCATTTATGAGCACCCCTCCCCTGATAGCTCCATACCTACTTCTAAAAATGTGTCTCGTCCCTCTTAAGCTCTAGCAACTTGGTAAGTTGTTAGTAATAAGACTCATTTTAAACGCCATATTGAATACATAATCTGTACTAATAAATAAAATTGGAGTGTCTGTTTGTAATATTAAAATAACCGCTGTTTACTACATGCATATGAAAAAGAACATTTTTTACAATTTTTGTTTGTTTGTTCCGGCTTATCTCTCTCTGAAGCGGTTGGACCGATTTCGACGGGCCTTTCACTGGCAGGTAGCCGATGTAATAAGGAGTAACTTAGGCTACTTTTATTTCTACTAAATAACTTTTTTGTTAAATTCCACGCGGACGAAGTCGCGGGTACAGCTAGTGTTTATATAAGCTCGTTATTGGCTCTCAACATAAAATGGTGGAATCCTATAAGATGGCAGCTGGGCGGGTAAAAGAACTAATGATAACGGAAATCTTCAACGGGTATCGATTCAATATTTAAATATTGAAGATAATAATGTACGTATTGGACGACGACTGAGAATTTCTTTACAATTTCTACATTCTAATGTTCTACATTACCTGTACTTTGCTGTACACATTTTTAACTTTTCCAGTTAAATATAACCTATACCAATGACATTTTTGACGTTGGTCACAATTTGATGCGACTTAGACATATTTCACACAGTTGTCAAAGTTACCTGTAAATCTCTTATAGTACCGAGTTTCCTATGATTATCTCTTTTACTCATATTGAGACACCGCGACATAGAAAGAGCAACAACGCAGAGCGACCTATTGCGCCTTTATACAAATTGTATGTCAATGGAATAGAGCATTATAATGTTGATTATTATATAATGAAAAATGGCTTTTGTTCAGATAATGTTGGTCTTTTGTTATATGAAATCACTTTATTAAAGTGACTCGCGAAAAAAGAACTTGGTTGGAAACTTGTCTTCCTTCGCCTAAAAAAACAAACAACTCGAAAAATGTAAACACTTGTTCCTGAACGTTTGGTCGATACATACACAAGTAGAATGTCATAACAGTCGACGCAGATGTAATCAAATTTAAGTTTTATCGCCTACGTAATAGGACATAATTTGGATTGCACAATCTTTGGCAACATAATCTGCAATGCTATTTTTAAATTTAGAACTGTGAAGTTAACCCCCTGACCTTCCGCGTGCATTCAGTTAAAATAAAAAGCGTTCGAATTTTAAAATCACAGGGGAATGTGAGTTTTATTTCCGACGCGCTAAGTCTCAGTACAGTCGGCCCGGAAGTTCCGTAGAATGCTCCAGCTGTTTTCATTCAAATTCCTTCTCTACATCTCGAGCACACGACTCATTTTTCATTAGATTGTCTGAACGGAACGGGTTGTCTGCAAATAGACGCAATTAATTTTGAACTCTATAGTGCGGTGCCCAAGGCACAATTCACCTTGCGGGTTCCGCCACCGTCATAGCGCAATGCCGTAGTGACGTCACCCACACTGCGTAAGTCGAACTGGGTCAGTGGGCTTCCGTGCGCCAGTTTAACTTGAGCCCTCGGGCAATGATGGGTGTATCGAGGGTTAGGTCACACGTGCTAGCGGTGTCACAAGACATCAATAATGGGGCGGCAGGGGTATTATGGACATGGACAAGTTATTAATTTTTATATTTTCTTTTTTATAACTACACTAGTTTTCTTTAGAGAATAATGATTTTCATGACTCTTTGTAATTGTCGAGGTCTAAGCAACCGCGCTGCGGTGATGTTTAGAGTTTCTTAACGAAGCCAGTATTAGAAGTTCTTAGCCGCCCGAATGCTTCCGACTTGGCTTAACGACTTCTCTCTTGAAATTCAAACAAAATTAATCAATTAGGTGTTTTGTTATTACACGTATGCACGTCATGTTATGCGGTAATTCATCGCGCTGTAACATTGAGGAAAAGGGGTGAAAGAAACTCCTCAGCACATCTTTTAAACCACACATGGCAATTGCAAAAGTTTAAACCTGCGCGGAACTGGTTTCGACACTGTTATCTCCAGACGTCCTTGTCATTAATATATTCATTTATGCTATACTATAACATCCTTTACCTATAAGCTGTGCTTTAAGGACCAGTGATCTGGAAACAGCAGTGAAACGCTTAATAAGTGACACCAGTTTCGGTCGCCCATTGAACTGCACCTGAGTCCACAACTCCTTAAGTTGGTCGCCGTCAAGTAGGACAAGCCGTCGGGCTATGAACAGTCCTGTGATAGTGACGAGGAGTTAATAGATTGTAAGGTTTTTGTGGGCTTCTGCATGGCTATACGGATCCCGTGTGACGTCACCGACACCCACTCGCTATTTGCCGCAGTGTGGTCTAACTTGAGCGGTGACGTCACACACTCACACAAACTCGCAAATACACACTCACAGCTGGGCAGTAGCGATATGTGACTGACTTCAATAGGACTGTAGTTCAGTTGATTTTTAATTGATATCATCGTGAGTAATATCCGCTTCATCTGTAACGGGTACTCACGATTTTCTAATTGCTAGATCATGTTTTGATTGGGAATCAGTCTCCTTACAGTCACTAGCAGCTGTGGACTGCGGAGTCATTCTGAACTATAAAACAGTGTCGCTGTTTCTGTCTGTTTCTTTGTGTTACCTGTTATAAACTGCGCGAAAAAATATTGTTGCAGTTTTCATCATTAACCAATGGTAACAATAAACAAATATTAGTTAATGAAATTCACGCTTATCGACATCTCAATGTAAGGTCACTTTTATTCAAAAAAAGTAATTAAAAAAAACCCAAACTCACATCCCACATTAGAATTCCCCGTTCTATGAGCGACATCAAAATCACCCACGACACGAGATCAAACATTTATTTGTCACGTAAATGCCGCCAATTGCGATACGGAGTCATCAAATTTACAACTAATGTACTGTAGGATTGTTAAAAAGAAAATTGCTTAAAGTACTGTATCGAATCCACTTATTATTAAATCATCTTATTATTACTTTACGAGAATAAATAAATACATATGTATTTACAATACATTGATACCAACACACACACACATACACAAACTTGACCGTTTTAGTTAGGTCTACACCCAAATGTAGGTAGGGCTTATACGAAATTAGATCAACCAAAGTGGATCGGAGTCACGCACTGCGCATTCATCTTTGTTTCAAAAGATATTATCATTAGTAATCCGTCTTATCCTTCGTTTATCTACAATATCCATAAAATCGTGACTACCCGTGTTAACTAACCCCTACAAGAAGAACAACCGCAATAGATGGATAGCTATTCGATTAGCACTTGATAATTGTTTGATAGCGCATTAAACAAATCACTGCTAGTTAAAAATGATGAGAGGGTATCGTCGACATGTTATTCCGACGCGTGTCGCCGTGGTACTGCGCTAGCGTGCTGTCAGTCAGCGTTCGCGGTATGTAGGTGGGGAGCGCTCGACGCTGATTGGTCCAGATCTGATTGTACTTAAGCTATTAGAATAGCCTTCTAATAATAATAAAATGATTTTGATTTTGAATTCAAAATCCGTTCAATTGCTAAAATTCCCAATTTTCTTTTGTTGCAGGAACGAAGCGGTTTAGACAACATGAGGTCATTGGAACACTATCTCACAGACATGATGCGGGCAGACGTTTCTGATCACATGAAAGGTAAGGATAATTTTTTTATCAATCGTCACACTTTCACTTGTTTGATTTTACGTATATCTGATTATTGAAACTTCATAAATGTACATGTTTATCTGTTTGTCAGAACGCGATTATCTAAAAATATACTGATTAAAGTTTCACGTGACTTGTTTGCAATAAATATTTAGTTATAGGAATGTTTGTTTATTTATTTATTTAACCTTTTTACAATGGATAGACTTCATTTCCTAGTGGCATTCTCTACCCATAGTATAACTGTTAGCAATAAAAAGAGACGAAAAAGAAGAGGTGTCGGTCTAATTTGATGAGAAGATTTGAGACAACACTCGGGCAAGTCCCTTGGAGACACTTTTGTACTCTTCTCTGATGTGTATTGGCAAGACGTTCAAGAGTAGAGTTACCTGAAAGATTGCAGCATTCACAGAAACAGGTGTATCGCTCAACACCTGTCTGTTGTCTGAATGTCCGTTTTAAGGTTTGCAGAAGAACTGAGTACTCTCTCATGGGCAGTGCAACATTAAACAAATTTGTTTTTAACTTAGGAAACGGCGGTGGGATCGTTTTAAATCGAATATAATAACTGAAGAGTTCTAGAGCCACACCTTTGGCTTGTGGACGCCATTTCAATATGTGCGTGTGTTAGGCGTATGACTAAAGATGAATTTTTAAATACCAGATAAAACTAGTTAAGATTGTACCGAATGTGGCTACTAGGACGGATTTATAGTGTTTTGAAAGCGTGCGTTAAAGCACAGGTTATAGGTAAAGGATATTACAGTACAGATGAATACATTAATGACAAGGACACCTGAAAATAATAGTGTCGAATCCAGTTCCGCGCAGGTTTAAACTTTTGTAATTGCCATGTGTTGGTTTAGAAGATGTGCTGAGGAGTTATTTCGGCGTTATTTCTCGTCAACGTCAAAGCACCTTTTCGAAACGGTAGTCGAAGCAAAAAATGCGGTGCATAAGTGTATGTACAGAATACCCACATGATTAAATAATTTTGAATTTGAATTTATAAAATGCAACATCTCCCATCTATCTTTTTTAAATTCTCTTTCGACAACATTTTTCAGATTCAATACGGCCAGTAATATTTTGTATCGATTATACCAAAACCATATCAATATATGGTGGATAAGCAATTATAATATACGAACGAGCCGCCTTGTCTATGTTTAGGTTAAGCAATTAATGTCCATCTGGAATAGTACATTATTTTATGTCTTTCAAATGGTAAAAGAATTTCACAAACAGACGCTGTGGCTGCAGAGATTACTCTCCCACACACACAAATTCTCAATCTCTCTTTACAACATGCATAAACAAAGACAAAACACTTCAGTACTATTATATCCTGTTGTCATGATTTTCTTTTTTTATTTGTTCGCTTTCGACGAGCTTTAATGATGCCAATTGAAAAAGCGAATAGAGCTTTATTTATTTTCTGGCAGCCCCGTCCGACTTCGATCGAGGTGAACAATTAATTATATATACAAAATTATTAAAAATTATTTTTTTTGCCTTGATTAGAGATTAGGTTAACTGATGCTTTATATAGCCTATCATCCGCGCAATCCCGTGTTCTCACTACGTACAAATCTTCATCCGAATCCAATTATCCAAAACTATCGGATAATCCGAAATAATGTCACATCCATAACCATAACCGAAGCCGGTCAAATATTATTCATATATCCGTATCCATATCCGGAGCCGAAATTTCATATCCACAACATCCCTAGAATAAACCATAGCACACGCGTGGGCGGCTGGTATAAGTCAATTTGCAGCGTCCTACTAAGTACGTACAGGGCTTCGGTCGGTTACAATGCTAATAGGACGAGCGGAGTGCTTGTTATGCGATAGGGTTGTCGCTTGGAACTTTGTGTGAATCTATACTGTTTTATTCAGAGTATTTTGGTGTGTAAACGCCGTTAAGCTCAAGCCAACTTCAACTGCTGAGGCTATGTAACACCATCTATATTTTGCCGCAGTCAACTCTGAAGAATCGTTCAATTCGATTAAACATCGTATGGCAACCCTTATCGGTGACAAGGGTATTTATCGATGGAAGATAAGTGGGTGTTTTAAATGTTTTAACACTGAATGATTTGTGTGTCTGAATACATGATTATTTCCCGATGTATAATAGCTTCTATGTCATACAGTCGGACTCGCCCGATCAGCTTCAGTTCCATCCGACATCAAAATTAGTCAGGCAAACCTGACTACATTTCTATCAAATGGTTTCTGGAAACTTTAGTGTAGGTACACTGTAATCGATATAAAGCCTAAAAATACTTTTTTTGGATTTTACGTCTGTCTGTCTGTGCATGGATAATACTAAAACTACTCAACAGATAAGAGAATTATTAGTATATTTGTAACTTATATTACGAGTCAAAATATAGAACACTTTTCATCCCGGAATTTAATCTGTTCCCGCATTGGAAAATTTCCAATGTGTTTTGGCCGTATTGGGGCGGCCTAGAATACTCCCCCAATCCCATACTGGCTTGGTGGTAGGGCTTCGCGTAAAGATTATATTATCAGTATTATTATTAAGTCATTAATATTGTTACTGGTATTATTATTTTTCCGTAAAGCCTGCCTGGCTAGCTACCACCCTCCTGCTCGAGTCAGCCGCCAATCGATTTGTCGTGTTCCGGTTGGGGGCCTAAGAGACAGTACTTTCTTTCTTATCTTCTCATTTCGTGGCCGAAAACGCATCAGTGATACTTTTGGTGTTACTAATGTCTATAGGCGACAGTGACCACTTACCATCAGGTGGCTCGTCTGCTCGTTTGTCGTCTGTTAACATAAAAAAATGCGAAGAGCACATATTAGTTTACTACAAGGCACGCGTTACAAATACTTTGCATGTATTTAATAAACGGAGGTTGTAAATTCGATTTTAATATTTATGTAGTTTATTGAGTGCTCTGTACCACCCACTGCTGCTAACTACCACCCTCTTTGTAGAATTAACTGTGTTTTTTAATGTGTTTTGGTAACAATCTTGGGGTGTTTAGAACTAGGTCCATGCTTTTGTTTGGTTGCATGCGTCGGTGATGAGTTTCGTATAGCAGATTTCTGTGGGCGCTGTTGACCACTTGCAATTCAGTGATAGAGGCAGGGTCTGCTTGCTTGGACATGAGTTTAATATATAGTTATTAGTGCGTTCTGTAACTGTGAGTAGGATAACAAATTCCTCGGGAGTTACTTACCGCTTCTCCTTCCGGGACTTTTCGCGGTGGAATTCGCTGAAGCGATGGCGCAGTTTTACTTTCGAAAAGTGATTATAAAAACCAACTTCGAATTAATATTATTTCATTTATTAATTGTCAGTGTTCGAAAGGTTTGGTGGAAAATGGCGTAGTTCGGGGCTCCCCATCTTTGTTGGCGAACATAGGTTTGGAGTCAATCGAACGAATGAGAAATGTCTTAGATACTTGATTTAAAAATTCAGTACAACTATACATATTTTGGAATTCAATCGCTTGCGTCAATTGTATTGGACGAAGTTGATTGCTGAAAGACGACAATCAACATTAATTATACCCTTATACCCTTTATATTATTATACCCTTATTAAATCTGAATAGAAATAGGTAGAGATAAAACAGTTCAGTACCTTTTCTACCAATTTTTAGCGAGTTGACGATCCCAGAGCCCAGTTGGTAGTGACCGAGCCGAACGAGGGGATCCAGGTTCGATTTCTGATTGCCAGTCATTTATGTGACAGGTAAACGTGTTCTCGGGTAATGTCATATTTATGTATGTTCATGCCGCCCGCAACACAGGGAATCCTAGTGCGGGGGTGTGAGTGTGTAAATGTTTATTTATTTGCTTCCTTTTTGTCCGTGAGTTTTGTCTGTACCCGCTGTCTATTATACGCTATCTATATCTGTATAATTTACTTCAGTACAGTATATATTATGTGGAGCAAGGTATTATAATGTCACAGTTCTGTTTACCGACGCCACTACTGGCCATGGCGTCGCATACACAATGGGCGTAGCGACTCAGATGTAGAGAACATGGATGGCGTTGGAATATTGATCTGACTAAATATATATATGTAAGCAGAGAGCGGTGATATCTTCATAAAACTTTAATATTATTTTAACTAATATTGAATTACACTGAATTAAAATAACATTTTCAATATTATCACGACAACGTGTGCACCGGGCAACCGCCGTCGACCGAATGACCCGTTGATTTTCTTTTTTTTTCTTTTTTTCCTCTTAAGGGAGGAGGATGGTGAATGCTCATGCATACCAGTGCAGCCGGCTACGCTGGTTATACGGAACTCAACTAGTGCCTACCCACTAAACACCACCTGAAATGGCTTTGGCCGTGCGGCCTCTAAGCTTTCATGGGATGCCACCCTTCTTTAAAGAAAGAAGGGTGCTAGTGGTGCACCCGAGGGAGCGTTCGCTCAGCAGTCAACACTGAAGGTTTTGTCGGATGGAGAAATTATGTGTCATCTTAAGGATGCCACTAACTATTGAGATTAGAGCTTTGACTGTGGGCTGCCAAATGGCATTCCAAGTCAGACTAGAGCTGGTTGGGTGGATTTGAGAAGGCGTTTCTCGGCCTCCGGACTTCATGACCGGTTAGAGGAGGAGCGGTGTAATCCGATGCTTCTGAGTTGGTATGTCGTGCGCCGCGTTATATAGAATGTCGAGGATGGTAGTGGGGAGGATATTATTATATTATTAAAAGGTCAAACAGGCACTGGTCCAGGCACCAACCAGGGACGTGATTAGTCGCTCATCATGAAGACAGAAAACCATACGAACTCGCCGCTCCCAGGGCCGGATTTAGATGAAAAGAGGCCCTAGGCTATTCCAGTTATGAGGCCCTTTCAATGGTCTTCGTTGTCGTTTTTTTAGGCACGTCAATATTGGCCATAGCAATCGGTGAACAGATGGACTATACTTTGGTGCAATCTAGTGTATACGAACGCACAGAGCCAACGAGCTGAACGTGTTGATCTAACTAATACATTTTTACGTTTGTTCATTACTCATAGGCGAAGAATTACTCCCATCTTTTCGGTTCAGTGGTTTAGTGTTGACTGTTTTTAAAATAATGTATAATTTCAATTTTGCTAACAATTTGAATGTAGGCAGGCCCCTCTTCGTCTCGAGGGTGTAGAATAAAGCCTGGTTGGGCTATAGTAAAATCCGGCTCTGCCCATATCGGCTTTCCCACAGTGGGTATTCAAAACAGCTCGCCTTCAACGCGTTCCTGACGCTTACGACGGTACAACTATCCATGCTCTCGATCACGACTCGGTGCAGCATATTTATTTAGTATGATCCAGGTCTTCTTATTAAGAACATGTTCTTCAATGATCGTTGTTGGCTTTGGCCTAGTCAAGTCATACCGTGTGTGTGTGTATGATTATATGTGAGTGTTAATAAGAAAACTGCCTTTGTCTCAGAACAGACTTGTAGACTCAGTAAACATATTCTTCGTTTCTTTTTTTTGTTGGCAACGCGTCGGTCATAATTATGTTGGATAGCGACACGTTCAATCAATCGGCCTGTTTGTTCGTTTGTCGGTTATTTACATTAAAAAAAAAATCTCACCTCTGTCCAACTACGCTCACAGCCCCATCCAGCCGCTATATGTCGTGGTGGACAATTGGCTTCGCTTATGTAACAGCATTGTCTCTTCACAATTTCTACGTATATTATAGCGACCGGACATGTCGCGGGAGGTGGACGAATACGGCTGTTTGGGTAACGACCACTCGCTCCAGCTTTGCAAGAATTTGATGCGCGCGTAATTGGATTCGATATGTATTAGTAGAAATAAACTAGTCGAGATGGAATTGCACTTGCTTTGAGATGGATTTACTCAAACCCTAAATTAGTTGAATGTTGATACACGTGTGGTGTCCCTGGTTCGATATTTATGTTAGTGATCTGACAATGACGATTTTACTTTTGTAAGTTAATGCGTTTAACATGTTAGACTTGATCACCACTTACCATCAGGTGGGGTTGTTGTCACGCGTTAATTAAAAAAATATAATAATAATTACTGCCGAGATACTCGTATAGTAAAATTCTAACTGATCGCTTTCTGCACATTAAGGATATATGAGATATACTACTAATAAGGCCCTTCATTAACGCAATAGAACACAATTTGTTAGAATTTGTGTTTGTTTGTCTGTATACCTGTTTCTTTGTGCTTTTGTTCCTGCTAATCTCAGAGACGGCTTAACCGATTTTTTAATCTTAATCGACCTGGCCAATAAGACCGTGTCAAGTGGTCAAGATCTCTCAGCTTGGCCGCTCAGACCCTGCAGTTTAACGACTTACCAACCGAGATTACGATTACGACCATCCCACCATTTCGGGAGCCACGCGAGTTATCCTTTGTCGATACGAGCGCCCTCTATCTAACTTAGGACAATGTCTAGACGTTTTACGGCTTGACCACCTTCGGCCGAGACAGCCGCGCTACTGTCCACAAACACGCTGTTACCTTGTAGAAGACGATATGCGTTATGTCGTGTCACACTGAAATGCTAAATTAGCGACATCTGACGTCACAAGTTAAGCAACCGTGGCTTGATTTTGGTTTAAGATTGTTAACCAAAAAATCGTTTATGATGTTTGAGTTCGGAATTTTTCGTTTGGTGTGTAGACGTGAAAGGGATTCAGTTTTGGGTCCGCCTCGACTTCCCGTTAAGCGGTTTAATAAACTATATCTATACTAATATTATAGAGAGGAAAGCTTTGTATTTTTGTATGTTTGTAACGAATAAACTCAAAAACTACTGAACTACATTATCCCTGAGTGACATAGGCTATATTTATTACTTGAAAAAAATGGGATCCTCGCTAAAACTTCAGCAACGTCAACCGAGGTGTAAAAAAAATTGCTTTATGTCCTTTATGAAGGTAAAATTATAAATATATCTCAAAATGTTTACAAATAAAACTACATCAGTGCGAGGCCGGGGCGGACCGCAAGTTAATATTGTAATGAGAAAGTGGCGGAATTTAGTGAATTTAGTGGCGTCTATTTGAAAAAAGTTATACCATTTTAAAAGTACATTATTCTATATGGATAGACTATATATCAATTGTTATAACTGGAACGAAGTCTTGAGGGGCCGCTTGTATTTAATATAATATAGTGACTTGGTTCGCGTTTCATATTATTTTTACGGAACGTTTTTTAATGTTTAATATGTAGACGTCACACTTCGTCGTCTGGTCCGGACAGAAAATCAGTGGTCTATCAAAAATGTGAAAATATCAACTCTGTCAACCCGCCCTTGGCCGGTGTTCGGATTATGGAATTAACCGTTCTCGATATGACAGAAGTCCCGACCCCAGCGGGGACAATTCTGATGGTTAACCCATGACTATCGCTGAGAAGGACAGTTTCACTGGTGTCGCGGTCAGACGTCTGCTCGAGTGGACAGTTGGGCAATTAAGCAGAGTAACGTTTCCACAACTCGATATGTTAAAGGAACGCGTGGACATGCATGAGTACCGCAGGAATTGAATGGTGATACAAACCACAAAGACCTCTAACCGGAGGGAACCTTTAATTTCGTACGTTTGACAAGAGAGAGCTTCCAGAGCAAGTTCGTTCCGAAGAAAAAAAGAATAAACATTTGTTAATGTGCAAATCAGCACAACGCGTAAAAAACCAATATTACAACTGTTTAACAATAATTAGAAACGTGTAACTAGGGTAGAGTAACGTATCCATAACAGTTCACTGTTTTAACAGTCATTCTCGACAGAGAGGCACTAGTCTTCAGCGCGGTTGGAACGCTAGTATGTCCCTTAGCTAGGCACTGTTGTACCGCGGGGTGAAAACGAATCTTATCGCCGGTTGTTGACATAAAACAACGTAACTTCCATAGTAAAAGTATTTATTTATTCTTTAAAACAAAGGTATGTAAATTTGTGATCTGCAAATTTTGCACTTAACAATTTTGGCAGATGTCAAAAAGACGGATTTTAAAAATGGAAATCAGTAACGGAAGTTCCCGCGTCATACACCGCTCGGTTTCCAGCCGAGGCCGCCGCGACTGCAGTGCGGTAATTAACCAACCCGAAGCGCACTGCAGACTGCAGTCGCCAGTCTTTAGACTGCTGTCAGATGAGCCTTTGTTGGGTCGTGGCGGGTGAGCGACGTGGCTCGTGTGGTGTGCATTGTAAGGTTCAACGATAATTATTAAAAGGATATATATATATATATATATATACATATACTATCTACATCTATACTAATAATAAAATTCTAATCGATTGCTTTCTGTACATGAACGATATGAGAAAAAACATTATTACGGGCCTTTATTAAAGCAACATAATCCAAAACAATAGCTATTAGAATTTTTGTATGTTTGTCTGTGCGTTTGTTTGCGCTGATCTCAGAAACGGCTCATCCAAAATTCGTTACGGTTTCCACTAATGTATTGCAGTCAGCGTCACTTAATACTTAAAGATCGTTTCATCGCAATCCATCCATAAATAAAAAAAACATGAATTAATTTTAAATAATGTAAAGCGTAGTTTTCCTGAAGTGAAGCGAGGGCAGTTTGTTAGTACTGTAATATATTTAACCAAAACATATTTGTTCGAAATTCTTGTCAGTTTATCTGCGCACGTATTTTGCACACTTGGCCAGCGTGACGCACCCGACCCTTAAATGTCGTAATGATGAAGATGTGGAGACATGTAGGGATTGTTAATTTATTTTTAGCCAAAGAACGCTGCGAGACAGAGTAATGGGAATACATAAGGACTAGTACCCACACTCGCTTCACTTTGGAAAATTCCGCGGGAATAGATGCAATTTCCGGGATGAAAAGTATCCTATATTATGACTAACAATATAGGTTACAATTGTACCAAGAACCAGTTAAATTCGATCAATAGTTCTAACGTGACACGTGCACAGACAAACAAATAATAGTTCCAGAGAAATAGTAATTTTCAAGGCCTCTACCTAATTTTTTTTCTGTTCACACATCTACGAATCACCTGAGATATCGATAGTAAGGTACATTAAAAAATCGATGTTTCAATTCGACCCCGTTACAATCAAAGTATTGTTTAGAATGTTCAATACGGCCGAATTGAGACAACTTTTGGTTAAATAATTCAATAGATAAATAGTTTTAAGGGCGGCTCCACATTGGGTCGCAAGTAGCGCGACAGTAACAGATGCTTTCTTATTACAACTATAGCGCGACTTGCTTAGATTAGGGTGGCGCACTTCATTCCAAAATGGCTTCCAATGAGAAAAACATCACTGCTCCTGCTATTAGATTTCCTTCGGCGCTATCGGCATCGCGTTAATAATAAAAAAAGACAACACTGTATTAATAATTTGCTTCGGTAATAAATTCAAAGATATATCTTTCAGTGATGGACTAAGCTGCAGTTAAACCAATATATTCATAAATACTTTTAATATTAGATATATCACACGAAAAACAGAAATTACTTTTTCTAGAGAAACGTAAAGACTGAGTGACGGTTGATAGAGATCGGTCATATCAATATTTTAAGACACCGAGTAGTCATAGTTGATTTTTACATTTTCAACATTCAGTTATACGATCGTTCAATGATAAATTGTTCTGTGTCAAATTAGCCCATTGTGCAATTGTATGAACGCTTGCAACACTGGCTCGAAGCCGGCCGATCGCAAGCGGCCACCACGCTGTCGTCCGCTGTGACACCCAGGTGTCGCGCGGCTGTCGCGCTGCTTGCAACCTAATGTGAAGCCGCCCTTAAGGTGTTTTAATAAATTTATTTTTAAAAATTCCAACATCAAATTTAAAAATGTGTTACTCGGTTCTCGAGAGTAGATCGGATTAGAAATACATATCGATTTTATTTATTGGTAACGTACCGCATTATATGTTTTCTCATTCTCATTTTTTTAAACTAGGATTATTGCAAACCAGTAAACTGTTTTCGCTTCGCTTCGGAAAAAATAAGCTTTACGCTTAGGAAGGACCTACGTTGTTTTAAGGCTGGGATTTTTTCTCGTTATATGAATTAGAAATACACAATTTAATTCATAACTATTTTATTTATGGACGGATTGAAAGGAAACGAACTTTAAATATTATTTGACGCGTACTGCAATACGTTAGTGAAAACGGTAACGAAATCGGTCGAGGCGTCTCTCGAGATTAACGCGTACAAAAGCAAAGACAAAAAGACAAATTCTAACTATTGTTTTGGGTACTATTGCGTTAATAGAGGCTACTAATAATAGTATTTCGCATTATATCCTTCATGTATAGAAAGCGACAGGTAAAATTTTCTTATATGTATAAATAATAAAAAAAAAATAATGTTATTTTTTTGTGAGCAATGAACAACGGCTATTTATGGCGTGGTATTTATTAATAAAACAGTTTAAAACGAACATTCATGAATTTCACTCACTTCTGCTATCACATTAGAATACTATCCCTTGCAGCTCGCGGTTGGCGCGGAATTGGGTACGCTACATAGGTAAAATGACTAACCAGTGTAGGTACCCAAGTACCTCATTACGCAAGAACAACTACAGACAAGAGAAAACAAACATATAACATTTGACATTTACAATTTGGCTTGCAACATGAAAAGTTGGTAAAAATAACTCATTAGTCTGACTATACTGAAGCCCTACATCGCGTGACTCCGACTGTGTGGAACGCTGGTCATTTCAAAACATTCAGTTAATTAATTTAGATGTACGAATTGAATGACTTTTACAATTGGGAGTATTATCCTAGACATGTTGAACTGGTAAGTTAAGTAGGTCGGTTGTAATACGCTTTTTATTCGATGGAGGTGTTTATTTAAATTTGTCGGTTAATTGTTAGAAAAATGAAACTTATTAGTATGGAAAACAGCGGATAAAGCGCTTGATACAGTAAGATTTTTGTTGCTCAATATTATTAGCGAAATATTTTACACAGCGAATACGAACGAAGGATCTTACCACATTATTTAATATTTTTTGCGATATGCTGAATCACTACGAGTCATTTCTGATAATGCAACAATAATATTAAATGAAAAGCAAGTTAGATACAGACCTGCCAGTCAGAAATTGAAAGATCTCTTTTTTAATAAGTATAGACATAAAATCATCATAAGCTTTTAATCACAGTACAGTATGATATATTGATCATTATTATCTCCAAGTATTTCTGATCGAGACTTTAGCTAATAGTATGGTACTTACTATGTAAGATGCTCCATCCTTCTTTGAGGCCTCACTAACTTCCACTGCGCACAGTACATGTTATTAAGTAGAGGATAGTGTTGTAAGGTTACTTTTATTTTTCGCTGGCTTCTACCACCCAGTTTAGTCCGTCGGATACATGTTGATGTCAATCCGGGTACATAAAGAAGCCTAGTTCCTTAAATTCCTCTTAGTATCCATTGTGAAATGTTTAAACATGTTTGGTTAGCACTATTCACTTTTCACAGGTATCTATTACCAGAAAAAGTTATTACTCTAATTTCAGATATACACTTAAAATACAAGATTTCATAAACAGGCAAGACGCGTTCCATTTCGTCACGCGCTAAACAGCGCTAAACGCTTCACGGCTCCCAGTGTATTATTTGTCAGTAAGCAAATGCGCGCGAACGGAGTGCTTGTGTCACGCGTATAGTTTTAAAAATCAAACTATTTCGGAAACGCACACCTCTGCCGCGTCCAGTCTATAAATAAAAAGAAATACTCTGTCAGTGCAGTGACCCGTCCGATCTGTGTGGTTATTTGTTTATTTTTTAATCTCCGTGAAAAGTGGAAAATTTGGAAACGGTCTTATAGGGTAATTAAGGTATAGTTAACAGTTCCAGGGTCGCGTACTTGTACAGAAACTAACAATGCTATCACAAGTACATTGTTATTCTATTTCAGTTACGACCGAATTACGGGCAAAATGTCGCTCGCCTTGGTTATATAATATCAAAAAGTCAGGATTTCGATTTAATGTCGCTCAAAGTTTGAATTTTGATGTAATATAATCTGTAAGATTTAGAAGTATATCATTATTTTTATCTGAACCATTTGCACTTTTTATCGAAAAATAAAAAGTATTTATCTGTTAAAAAATTAAGTTTTGTTGTTATGGGGATCTATGGTAAATTTACGTTCCAAAATGAAATCGCACCAAAACGTCACATTTAATTAAGACAAGATATTGGATGACTCACAGATGAAAGTGATAACACTTAATCAAATATTATTATATTATCAACCAATTTCATAATAATTAACAGATACATTTATGATTGTGACAAACACAACAGCCATGAGTTTTTAAACGAAACAGATTTAATTTTGATATCGAAAGATAAGCTGATAATTTAAAAAGTTCTTGATTGTTCTATAAATGTACGGAGATCAACGCTTGGATATCAGCCTTCCCTAATTGGCATCAGTATACCAGTCAAACTTTCATGTTCCTGGTCTAGATACGTATGCAAAATTCCAAATTAACGAACATCAAAAGTTATGATCGAAATAACTTTTTTCTAGTAACAGCCAGTAAGTAATTATTAGCAGTGGTAGCCAATGGTAGTCTAGTGGTTGAATGCGAGTCTGCCGCACGGGTTCCTCAAGTTCGAATCTAGCATGCATCTATTATTTTTTTAATAATGTACGTGTATATTGCAATTTAACTTACCACTCGCTTCGGTGAAGGAAAAATATAACTGAATGCATACCAGAGTTCTCCATTATGTTGTTGCCGATGGTGTGTGCGGTCTACCAATCCGCATTGGGCCAACGTGGCTAAAGCCCTTTCCTACTCTTTTTTAGCCCGAGTTCAGCAGTAGGACAACAAGGGTTGTAATAAAATCATGTACACGAAAATAAGCAGACCTTGGATTTGGAGTCTTATGTGAAAAGCAAATTAGTGTACACACAAACACATTTACAATTAAAATATACTACAAACATATGTGTGCAATATACAGTAATAAATACATACTAGTATATCAATATTATAAGTATAGATAATATATAAAGAAGAAAATTATTTGTGAATAATATTTTTTGTCATATACAATGAACCGAGTGGAAAGTACTTAGGAGAGTGAATGATAATGTTGATTAATATCAGCCGGTAATTTTGACAACGCCGCTGGCGTTACAGATAACTTGGTAATTTTTAATTAGACTCTCCAGCAACGCAGTCACGCGGGAAACGTTTGACATTTGACATTTACAACCATGCATGGATATCTTCAGAATTACTTAATGCGAAGCCCGGCGACCTCCAACAGGAGGACCTTTACGTAGACTCGTCCGTTGTTCAGCAGTCCGTTGTAAAGCGTATAACTTTAAAACCTTTCTTTAGGTGCAATCTAACAAAAGTAAAAAATAATCGAACCAAAAAACCGCCATATTTACACTTCCTTCAGAAATTTGAATGGATTTCGTTAAGAATATATTTTATTATATTGCTTAATCACATTAAATAATTATAAATAATTATGATAATTAAAAAATATTTGTCACGATTTAAATGAATGATTCATATTATCAAATAAAAAAATATACTCAAAAACAATCAATATTGTTTGAGTATTTTTATTTAATACCAACAACACATTATCAATGTCGTCTAATTAATATAGTGGAAAATCATGTGTTACCTGTACAATTGAAACTTCCATCTCATTATTTGTGATTGAAATATGTTTAATTATAATCATGACGATTCAAATAATTATAAATCTGCATTACGTTACGGCCGTTAAACAGATTGAAAGCAGTACGTCAAATTCAAATAAATTTTATGACGCACACACGCACGTAGAGAGACACACAAATACATATTTCGTAATAAACAATAAACGAACATTTCACACATTCACCTAAACACACACAAGGATGTCGCGAACAGCCAAGACGTCAATTGGCTCCTTCGAATTCCACGTTTTGTACTCAAAACTATGAGCCATTCTTAAAAGTATGAGCCACTTAAAAGTGTAGGCTTTTTAAAAATCTTTGGCTATTTTAAAATAATGAGTCTTAGGACTGTACGATTCCCGTGTGACTGGCCCGGGCTATATGTCGCACAGTGATTTTCTCTCCAAGCTATCGCGAATGGCGTCGTAGGTGACGCGTTGCATCCCAACGCTCAGCAGTGGCCATACATTTGTGATCGAGTTAGTGTGAGATTGTATTCCGATTCGAAGTTGACAGCAGATGTCCATGATTAGATGTAATAGGTGACTCTTCATACGATGTTAAGTGACCCCTGCCCATGGACATCTGCTACTAACTCCGGATCGGACTACAGTCTCATCAAAGGTCGGTTGCGGACGTGTTTCTGCTCCTGAGGGCTGAAATGCAACGCGTTATCTATATATGGGGTGATTAGGTTGGGGTGCGATACATTTAGAGTGCGCATTAAGCTCCCATGCTCGCGGTGAATCCTGCTGAAGGCTCCTCCTGTTGGAGGTCGCGGGGCTCCATATCCAGTTCAGTTCTGTGGACAATTCTGCATAATGATAGGGTCCCAGATGTTATCAGCTATTAAATAAAATAGTGCAGCTTTAATTCTTAGTTTTAAGTAGCAACCCGCCCTAGTTTAAATTGGTAAATTCCGCGGGATCAGACCCGTTTCCCGCGATGTGAAGTATCCTATATTATGACCCGTAATATGGGTTACAAATATGCTAAGTTTCATTTAAATCCGTTCAGCAGTTTTAATGTTATACTTGCACAGAAGTAGATAATTTTTAAAACGTTTAGACCTCTGTAATATTAGGATTACAAAAAAAAATATAATGCACAAATTCTGTCCCGTTTCAATGTTATTACTAACATAAATAGGTGCTTGGTGGTGGTAGTAGGGCTTCCCATAAAGGTCTTATATCTTAGAGCCAGTTCTTTATTTCTTTCTTTCTCCTCATTTCCCGGCCGACAACGCATCGGTGATACCTTTGGTCTTGCTGATGTCCATGGGTGACGGTGACCACTTACTATCAGGTGGCTCGTATGCTCGTTTGTCGGCTATTAATATAAAAAAAAAACCTACACAATAATGCCTGATATGCCTGATATACGAGTTATAAAAAAATTACTGAGAATGCCTCTGATGTGTCTATGAGCTTCGTCGCTTACCTGTAACTTGCCCCGTTCGCTAGTTCCACGGTTTCAGCTCTATTAGCAAAGAATTCATCAAATCACTTCTAAAGATTTCTTCAAATTGATAACATTATTTTTAGGTTTATATGGCAACATTTCGTTATACGCCATGATGACGCACACGTCAAATACTTCTTAAAACCTAATTATATATCTCAAATTTTCTACATTGCTTACAAGTTCCGAATTAAATCAAACGAAACACAATTCCGCGAAGCATTATCACCTAGCCTAGAGACGATCTCATTTCCATACATTTGTGTTCAAATTTAAGTTTTTAAATACAGTGGAAGAGTAAACATAACCTCTAGTAATAAATATATGTAGATAAGCTTTCGAAACGGTTTGTGGCAGCACTTTTTAATTAATTTAAATATAGCATAGATAACAAAGCATTTGAATATGCTGGCGCCACAGGTGAGCTGAAATGGAACTAAGTTTTTTTTTATTGTGTCTGGATGTGATTATATTCATCACACACTATCATTTTTTAATACACAAGAAGAGTAACTTACAATGTTAATGTATTTCACCATTAACTTAATAAAATAGTTAAAGTAAAGAGGTTAATTATTTTAACTGTATAAAATACTTAAAATTTTAATGTTTAATATGTACCAGTATACCGCCGTGGCTTCACTTCAGAAAAACTAAGCCTTGCGCTTACAAATAGCACCTACACTGTTTTACGACTGGATTTTTCTCTTTATAACTATTTTATTTACGGACAGATTGCATTAAATGTTAAATGATGCTTACTTACTTACACTACGTTAGTGAAAACCGTAATGAAATTAGTTGAGCTGTTTCTGAGATAAGCGCGCATAATCGTACAGACAAATAGACATAAATTGTAATAACTATTGTTTTGTTTGTTTGTTTTATAATAATTACTCTTAGTAATCGTTTTTCTCACATATCCTTCATGTATAGAAAGCGATCAGTTTAAATTTTATTATATGCATGAATATATTGATTGCACATAACAAACCGATTTTTAACAGTCCATTCTTTTAGGGAAAACTCATAAAAAAGCTCTCAGTTTCAAGAATAACTCATAAATTAAAAAAGCTGTATTACACAACTGGACTTTACAGGCATAATCCCACCGATCACCCGACCACCGATATACCCATAGACACTTGTACAAACATGGCCAATTCACCGGCAGCTGGAGCGTTAAATATATTTTTATTTTTTTAAACATAGTTTTAGTCGACGGCCTCTGTTAAGGTCGAATTTTTTGTCGCGTTTAGCGCGATTGCCGCCTCGGCGAGGATGTCGAGGCTAGCTAACAAAGACATTGCCCAATCAATCCCTGTTCGATGCAGAGTTCGTTGCAGGCACGCTGACGTCCTACCGGCGACACGATAACCACCAACGACGTTCCAATTGTGAGTTAGCTAACTTTCGTTATTTGTGTTCATAGCTGATAAAGACAATCTTCTAGTTCATTCCGTGGACATGAACACACGTTCTGCCACATAAATGTTTACCCCACCGGGATAGAACTCGGGAGTCTTCGCTCGGCGATGAGTCCTTAGAGATGTAATTTTGCTGAGTGAATGGTTTGTCTTGTTTGGTGGCGAGCAGTGGTAATTGGTATCTTGTGGTGTATGGGTATTCCTGCTCGTGTTGCAAGGGCTCCACCGCGAGATCTTCACCGTGGGTAGGTACTATACGAATGCGCTGTAACGTTAGGGCTGGATAAGAACCATGTGATCGTGTGTTGATAGCAACCAGGGATGTTATGGAGCTCCGTAACCGTAACCGAAACTATCGGATATCCGAATACAAATTTATCCGTACCTGTTCGATAGAACAGTTTCAGATAATTTCGGATAGAAGCAGGGTCTAAACAAAGCACGTTATGACTGGTTTACGCAGACCGAACATTGGCCGCGTGGTTCTCATTTCAGACAGTTTTTATTATTTAATTTGTTTTTTCTGTCATCATAATACCACATAAAGCCTAGGAACAAAGTCAAACTTTCTAAATACATTATATTTTTTCCAAGCCCCAAATCATCTTACATCCGTAACCGAAATCCGAAACAATTTGGCATCCGCAACCGTAACCGGTAAAATATTCACATATCCGTATCCATATCCGGATCCGAAACATATCCACAACGTCCCTAACAGCAACTAGCGCGCACAGACCAGCACGTCGCAACGACACCGCCGCGGAACAATGCGAGTGCGCGCAAAAAGACGACCTTCGCGCTCGTTACGCAAGCGCGGCGATGCGCGTTCGCTGTCGATAATTCGTTCAATTAACGCCCAGTCAAAGGCGTTGAGTTTACGTTGGAGAGGTCTCAAGTTTGAATCTTGCGTGTTATGTGCGTGGTTCACGTTAATTCGGTTAAGTGGACGCATATGAGAGTATTGTGTTCGCAAATGTGCGTTAGTTAGGGATGGTGGATGTGAAATTTCGGATCTGGATATACGAATATTACCGGTTTCGGTTACGGTTACGGATGTGGAATAGTTTCGGATAATTTTAGTAACGGTTATTATATAGTGTAGGACTGGGAAAAATATAACGTATTTACAAAGTAACACTTTGACTTTATCTCTAGGTATTATATGATATTATAATAACAGAAAAACAATAGCCATAAAAATTAAACAATCAAAACTGTCTAACGTGTTTTATTTAGACTGCCCCTAGTCGAAACTTTCTTCGGATATGGTTACAGGTTCGGATATGTTTTCATTTCGAATATCCGATAACTTCCCTCGTATAAATTCAGCTTGCACTTGGCTAGTGTGACGGGCTGTGTCGTCAGCGCTCCCTTTGTAAAAGAAATCCAAGCCCAGCGCTGGGAGTTACGGGTTGTTGTGAGACATTTACGGAGACGAGCGTACCAATTCGCTGGTCGTGTAGGACATTTACCAGAATCGCGTTCAATGAAACGATGGTCGTGTAATGTAGCACAGTTTAAGTCGCGTGTTGAGTCAATGAAAGCAACCTGTCAGGGTTTGTTTTAAGAGAGTCAGTGTTTGTTATGACTTGTTGACTTTGTTAGTTGTGTGTGTGCATTTGAATTGCAACGGATTATTATTACAAAACTATTGTATACTAGCGGCTCGCCCCGGCGTCGCACGGATGTATGTACTTTATCAATAGTTTCCGCAGCGTATGCGATGAATGAAATTTTTAAGCAAATTGTTTTACACCTCTGTTCACGTTACTGAAGTTTTAGCGAGGATCCTTTATTTCTTCCAGTAATAAATATAGTCCATATCATTCGGGGATAATGTAGCATTCTAATGGTGGAAGAATTTTTAAAATCGGTCCAGTAGTGTTTGAGTTTATTCGTTGCAAACATACAAAAATACAAAGCTTTCCTCTTTATAATATTTATTGTATTTAGTTACAATTACAATTATATGGTCTCGGGAGAATCTGTTAAAATATTAGGTACAAGTATTAATATTAGGTAAATAACTTGAAAGAGTTATCTCCTGACGCCCTCGTCGTTAATATATTCATCTATGCTATACTATAATATCCTTTACCTATAGGCTGTGCTTTAACGCGTCGCTTAAAAGTTCCAATGGATAACTCATGTATCAACTTTGGAACCTTATTGTAAAAACGAACTGCAAGCAACATAAAAGAACGCTGAACCTTTTGAAGGCGATACGAAGACGTAACCAAAAGAGAGATAGTCATATACTACACTTGTCGTTTACACTCGCGACGCAGGATATCCTAGTGCGTTGTCTATTTATACCTACATGTACAGGATGCTATTATTAATGTCACATGTCATGTGACCCTGCCCTGTGAAGTCCCGGTTTCGATTCCCGGTCGGGGTTGACGTTTATGTGACAATGGACTTTTAAGTACACATCGATTCTAAACAACAGGAACAGTCTGGCGCAATAGACTCCAAATATTTTAAAAATAACTTAGGCCAGTTGAATAGTTCATGAAAATGTATAATCTATGCTGATGTTATAAAGAGAGAGTGGTATTGTGTTTGTCGGTATGTATGCCGAGGGTAATCTCTGGTACCGCGGCGTCTGTTTGTACAATTGTTGTACTATTAGACAGGTACCTCACTCCGGATGGACACAGACTATATACCAAGTGGTTGTACGTAATAATGAGTGATGACAGAACCACAACGGCGCATCGCTAGTCGTTTGGACATTACAATGTGGGTGCACTCTGACTTATACTTATATCATCGGGGACATTACACATTGTACTGAAGCGGGTACTCACGGATTGTGGCTGAAAAAAAAAACGTGTGTACCCGCAACAGTTATAATGTGCGTACACTTTGTTATCTACACAAAGCCCGAAGCATTTTTATGGAATTTTCATCTGTTTGTCCGTGCACGCATGCATGTGAAACCGCCAGACGTATTCAGATGATTCTTGGTACATTTTTATCTTATGTTATTGGTCAACATATAGGATGCTTTTCAGCGCAGATTAGTGGTCTATACTAACATTATAAAGGGAGAGTGTGAATTTTGTGAGCTAGTGTGTACGCGCAGGGTAATCTCTGGAACGAGCCTATTTCAGAAATTCCTTTACCGTTTGCAAGGTACGTCGTCCCGGATTGACATGGACTACCGGACCGCTGCCGGACCGGACGGTAATAAAATGTAAAAAATGAACTTGTTTAACTTCCCATACAAAAAAGTAAATAATACCTTAAAGTTATTTTATTATTAGTAATTATTGATAGTCCATTAGTAGGAATTATTTAAATGATAGGACGTTATAAAACAATTGCAATAATAAGAAAATAAAATTAGATACGAATATCAATCATCACTTTGTTGTTTCGCTTCTTCAAATAAATCTTTTTATATAAGAAAACTAGGTGTACTTAAACTAGATACATGTGGATCAAATATATACAACGAAATGTGCGAAAGAATTTTATGGATTGAAGACTGCATATAGTACCAGTTATTTCCCTCACATACAATTGGTATTGGTAGTTTTCCCGCTTATTAGAAGAGCACATAGATCGCATCGAACACAAACAAATTCACTCGTTTTTCTTTTTTTAGTGACGGACTTAAATGACGTTTTCGGATCGAAAACTTTGGCAAAAATGATGAAAACACGGGTATTTAAAGCGCTGTAGTTTTAGTACCATGTTCAAATTTATGAGACAATTCATTAAAATAGTATTCACGGAAGTAATGTAATCAATAGATAATGATAAAATTACCAAAATAGATTAAAAGTACTTATTCAGCGATATGTTTATCATACCTGTAGTTAAAATGATAGCCACAAAAATAGAGTCATGTGAAGATGTATCTTCAAATATATATTAAGTGAGTATTAATTTTATAATTGCATAAATTTTTAAACACAAAATAAAAAGTATTTAATTTTTTCTCCCGTTGGACATTTTTGCTTTTAGATCAAAATGGCGCAGTAATGACGCAGGTTTTTTTGATTTCCTTGTATAACTGAATAGTTAAGGAATCCGATAGAATGATTAAATCGACACCGGCAGCTTTCGGCAATAATGATTCTTCCAGTTGGAATACAAAAAGACGGAAAATTTCCTTACGTCACTTAAAATTTGTCAAAAAAATACACAATTTTTTTTCAATAAAATCATAATGCAATGGTAAAGTAGAGATTCGGAGCAATCAAAACATGTGTAACACTGAAATACTTTATTGTAAAACATAATAATAATCTTAGGTTAAACTTTGATGATGTGCTATTTGGTTCGTAGCAAATACGAAGTTCAATGTTTGAGACAAGTTTTATATACCTAGAACTGAAATATTTTCAGTTTTTAGCATTATTCATAAAAGTTCTATTATCTGTGAATGTTAAAGCATAGAAAAAACTTTGGACCTACAACGTTCGTTTAAACCATTTTTGAGACGGATCATACCGTTCGGTCTCATAGTGCGCTCGTTCCTATAAGAAACCGTTTTCAACATTTTCCAGTCGAGTGAAATGTCAGTTTAACTAGTTTTGTGTGTGTTTAAAATTAGTGTTAAAATGATCAACGAACATATGGTGACCAACATGGCCTACTATGGTAAGTTCAAATCATTTTACTTAACCATAGACAAAGTTATAGATCTTTTTAAAAGTTAAACAAATGGAATCCCAAACGTGGTGTGCAATTAAATCGTTATTCATCCAGTGTAACGTTTTATGTATAGAAATTGTTTTTTAAACGAAGTTAATATTGCCATATAAAAAAAATATAATAATTACATTGTAAGTAAAAACGAATAGCCAAAAAAGATATATTTAATTATATTGTACATTAGTAAAACGCGCTTCCTTCGCTCCAGAAAAACTATGCCTTACGCTTAGAAATAGCACCTGTATGGTTTTAAATTAACTTATTACTTTTTACTTATCGACGGGTTGAAATGAAACTAACTTTAAATGTTAAATGATGCTTACTGCTATATATTAGTGAAAACCGAAACGAAATCGGTTAAGCCGTTTCGGAGCTTAGCGCGCACGAACGCACAGACAAACAGACACGAATTCTAACAACTAATGTTTTGTGTTCTATTGCGTTAATAAAGGCATCTAATAATAGTTTTTCTCATATATCCTTCATGTACAGAAAGCGATCAGTTAGAATTTTATTATTGTATAGATTTTTATATCGATTTAATCTTCATAACTATGAAAAATATTATAATTTGCTGATTGTAAAGAAAGAGCTTTTATGTATGTCCAGCCATAACTCCGTTGTTTATGATCTAATTTTGATGATTATTTTTTTAATGTACAGAAGATGTCTCGTAGTTGGTGCCTGATGAATATGGTGAGGATCTGATGATTTCGCAGATAAAGAGTAGAACTCCTCAATGGATAGCGGTAATTGAGCCGTTTAAAACATTCGTTGTGGTAACGTAACATTGCAACCAATCCATCACAGATTTTTCTCAGGATCTGATGATGTTTCTAGGAGACAAGAAATACAACTCCTCGACGGATAAGAATGACACGAGTGTTTTAAAATGCTAGCTTTTGGTACCAAATATTGTGTCAACAAGTGTTTTAATGTTAGCTTTTGGTACCTGTTACATTGCAACACTAATACATCGCTGACTCGTTTGTGTCTAGGAGTCATCATCTCATGATTGGCAGCTGACGATGAAAGCAGCCGCACTCCTCAATGACTAGGAATATAGGGATCACACTGAGATTGCTCAACAGAAACTATTCAATTGGGCAGACATAAAATGAAAAATGGAGCAAACGTGAAATTTATTGAGTGCCTTATGAGAATGAATAGCAATAGTTTGTAATGAGGGTGCTATTTGTTAACGTTAGGCGTTGTTTTTCGAAAGCAAAGCGAGGGCGGGTTACGAGTGTGTAATAAGTTTAAGAAGCAGAAATAGGGAGGTTAGAACGCTGGTCTCCCACGGAAGACGCGAGTTCGAAGCCTGCACCTCTAATTTTTCAAATTATTTGCTTATTTCAAATTAATTATCACTCGAAGGAATAAATGGTGAGGTAACTCACACATGAGAGTTTTCCAGAAAGTTTGAAAAAGATAACGCATAAGTTTATATCAATTTCTAGTATGTCCGCAATTTGAAAGTTAGTGGGCGTGGCCGTGGGCTAAACTAACGTTCAAACTCCTAAACTGAGACCCCTAATATACGTTGTCGATACTACTGGGACAATTGCCCAACAGTGAACCTCGTTTATTATTCAACTGAACCCAAGCCCGCATAAACATCGCGATTAATGAAGTTGTACGCATGCGCCGTTACCATGACAACGGCAAAATGGCCGCCGTTTCTATGGCAACGCTGATGTAGGCCATAGAGGCGACCTACTTTACTTCGTGCTTTGAAAGTGGGTTATTGATGTGAAGATTTTTTTATCCAGGGAGATATAAAAGCACTTGGTCTCATGTCTGAGTCATGTGTAATTTTTACCCAAAAAGACTTTATCTCGCGTGTGAAAATCTCTCCAAATATCGATTCGAATTTAAAATTTAATTTATTGATTAAAGCATTTTATTCGAAATTCGACTAGAGTCATTGAAAAATGTTCTGTTTTGAAATTGCAAAGCTCAGTCAATCAATGAAATTGTTACCAAGTAAAATAATTATGGATTAAAAAGAAATTAATATATCACGTTTTTGAAAGGGGGTTTTTTGGTCTTATATAATATTATTTTAAATTTCAGTATTGTCTTGCGAATCTAAAAGTTTAAAAAATTCTCCAGTCTAGTTCACCGTGAAGTTAGTACACTAAACATCACGTTTAAAGATCCCGCCCAAACTGACAAGAGTCAAAGAGAGTTAATGAAAACGCGGGAAACAAAATGACTTGATAAACAGACCAAAATGGCACTGAATTATTTTGTGACTGAATGAATGAATGAAATAAATATTTAAGCCAAGTTTTACACATTCGACAACACATTTCGAACGTCAAACTACGCCGTCGCTTCAACAAATCCCTACCGTGAGCGGTCCCGGAAGAAGAAGCGGCAAGAAACTCCCGAGGAGTTTTTGTTCTTGCTCCTAGTTACAGAACGCACTAATAACTATTAAACTAATAATATTAAACTCGCGTCCAAGTAGTCTTATCCTTGAAGTAATCATCTAGTTTGTAATAACCTTTTCGCATAAGAACGCCTTTGACGTGAGTTTTTAGTTGAAATACGGCATTTCTGTCAATTGTGATGGAATTTTATTATAAATATTTACACATCTACCCACGAAAGAGTCAAAAGTTTTGCTTAGTCTGAAATTTGGAACAATCAATTTAGCCTTACTCCTAGTATTAATACTGTGAACATTACTCTTCCTAAGAAAACTATAAGAGTATTTTTTAACGTACATAATATTATCTAAAATATATTGTGATGCTACAGTTAATATATCGATTTATTAAAAGTAAAATCTCTTAACTGCCCAAGTCTCCATTTACAATCACAGCCTGTAATTGTCCATAGCTTATCAGATCTTATCAGAGACAGTTGCATGGAACTCTATACCTGATTACCAATTCCCTCTCTCGGTGCATATTGGACATACAGAGCTGTTTGACCACAGACTATCCACCGGCCCGCCAGGCCGGGTCACGACCCGGGTCGTCATAGACAATCGTGTCACACAGCCGCGGACGTCACGACCCAGCGTGTCCCCTCGCCAATTATCTAATCTACTGCCGTCCGGTGTCCGCGTGACGCGGCCATCTGACAGTTATTGCCAAAATTGTTTACAGCATACGGTCTCTCAAACCCATTTAACGTCAACATTTTTAGATGACAAATTACGCCTGATGCTTAGAAGTAGCACCTGCATCGTTTTACGATTGGATTTTTAGTTAATAACTTTTTTATTTCTGGATGGATCGCAATTAAATGTTAACTGACGCTTACTGCGATACATCAGTGAAAACCACAACGAAATCGGTTAAGCCATTTCTGAGATTAGCGCGCACAAACGCATAGACAAACACACGAATTGTAACAGCAATTGTTTTGGGTTACATCGCGTTAATAAAGGCCGCTATAATAGTTTTTCTTCTAACGACAATTGTGTTAAAAGTCTAGTTTTAATCGGTAACATGGTGATCGTGTGCAATAATTACACGATGTAATTCTCTGACACAGTGGCGTCCCGTAGCATGGAAGACTCCAGTTCGTATCGTGCACGCATTTAAAATTTTCCAAATTATCTGCGTCTTACAAAATAATTGTCAGTTGTTCTTCGGTAAAGAAACCATTGTGAGGGAACCTGCACGCTAGAGAGTGCTCCGAAATATTCTGAAAGGTGTGTGAAGTCGACCGTTCGCCTGTCGAGCGTGGGCTCATCCTTAGCCTTTCATTGTGAGCAGACCATGCACCAGCAGTGGGAAAGTGTGCTTTGGAATGATAATTCAATTCCCTTTTTCAAGACAAGTCTACATATATTCAACAATTTCATTGTACACCATACCAATGATATGAAGAAAGAAACGTCAGCTCAGCTAAGATCAGCGATCTCCTTCAGACAACCTCAGGGAAGAAAACGCAGGTAAATGAAATACGTATGGTCGTCGGGTACAATTAAATGGAGTTTAATATACATACGGACAGAAGTATTTGTAACGGTAATTATTCATTATAGTCATTCTGGTTTGTACCAGAATCTAAAGACCGAGTCAATAATTATGTTTCTCTTTCTCTCTGATATTCTTTTTCACTCGCACACGAAAGAGAGCGACGTATGTATAAACTAGGGATGTTGGGGATATGAAATTTCGGATCCGGATATGGATACGGATACATGAATATTTTTGGGATTGTCCCATTGTTTCGGATAATTTCGGTTATAGATATTAGACCATTTACGATTTGGAAAAAAATTAAATGTATTTACAAAGTTTGACTTTCTTCCTAGGTATTATGTGGTATTATAATCAGGAAAAAACATATTAAATAATAAAAACTGTCTAAAATGAGAACGACGCGGCCGGTGTGCCGGCTAGGTCAGCGTAAACCAGTCGTAGCGTGTTTTATTAAGACTCTGCCCTTATCCGAAATTATCCGAAACTTTTTTATCGGATTTGGTTACGGTTTCGGAAATCCGATAGTTTCGGTTACGGTTACGGAGCTCCATACATCCCTGATTAGTATCCAAGCGAGTAATTTACAACAAATTATTATTATTATTATTATTATTATTATTATTATGAGTATGTAATATTTTATAAGTTAACTTTATTTCTGTTTCTGTCCGAAACTTTTATCGTATTCGGTTACGATTTCGGATATATATTTATTTCGGATATCCGATAGTTTCGGTTACGGTTACGAAGCTCCATAACATCCCTGGTATAAGGCTTGTATAGAAATTGACGGAGACTTTTGTTTTACTTGTGAGTGACTATTATTCCAGACAACAAAACTAAGTTTAAATTCAAGTTGAAAATCATTTAACCATGTAAATATTCTTATGCACGTCATTTTTTGCTTCTACCACCGTTTAGAAAAGGTGCTTTAACGTCGAGGAGAGGAAACGGCGAATGAATCTCCTCAGCGCACCTTTCAAACAACGCATGGCAATTAATGTTTGGAAACTGCATCAAAACAGTTGAAATTCGTTTTCATCAGGCGTTTTCAAGTCTACTCTAACAGTAGCGAAACATGCGGCTGATGAGATTTAATGGCAATTTGATACCACGTGGATCATTGCTATTTCTAGATCATGTATCAATGAAGATTTGCACTGAGGAGCAATTCTTTGAATTACGATTTCTCGACAATTTTCCGGTGCTTGCACGAAAAATACAGACTAACAGTTTTAGAAATCTAGGCCTTCTTGTGTTCGGATACGGTTTTTTATATCTATCTCTAGTAGATCATGTCACAACGGGATTTAATATTGAATATACGTCATCGCTGAGCGCGGTAGAAATAGTTGTGACATCCCTTAACGAGCTCTTAACGATTCCCTGTGAAAGATAGAGATAGATATATCTGTAACAGAATGAGATAGATATAGACATAAAGTTTGCAGTCTCTATATGTGTTTTGTTAATCAGGAATTTAATTTAATTTTTTTTTTAATCTGACGTTTTTTTTGCGATTATCCATTATTGTTAAGTTAGTTACATAAATCTTTAATAACTTTATATTAAATGCAGATATCGCAATAATTTTATTTTAAATTTAAAAATAGGGCCAAGAGATTACGAAATAAAACTTATAGAATTTAATTGAAATCTATCTTGTAGTTATTCCGTGATGCGCGCACAACGGCGACTTCTATCATTTTACTTATAAAGATTCTGCGGGAAATAGAAAACTCCCGGGAAAACAAGAATCCTATTTTATAAGCCATAATATAAGTTATAAATATCATAAAGATTTAAACGCGCATATCGCGCGGTACGTGCTGAGTGACATAGAGAATCAGACGGACAACGAGACGAAAATTCCAAAAAAAAAAACTGCAACCGTAATACAAAACCTACATTAAAATGTCCATAAAAATGTGTAACGTACATTCAACAAAGTTTTATTAGCGTAAAAACCGGTATGTTTTTAAAAACTGATGATATACTCTGTGGAGTGGTCTAGCGTGCAAACTCTGTGGCTTTTAGGCGCCAATTAACACTTAATTACGGGCTGAACGATAACGCAAAAAAAATATTTCTCTCCCCGCCCTCAAACACATCGTCATGATCATTAATTGAAACGAAATTAGAAAGGTTTTTAATTTAAAAAAAATCAAATTCAAAATAATTTAATCGTTTACGTATTATGTAAATACACTTATGCACGTCATTTTTTGTTTCCACTACCGTTTCGCTGGTGCTTCAACATTGAGAAGAAACGGCGAAGAAACTCCTCAGCACATCCATTAAACCACACATGGCAATTACAAAAGTTTAACCCTGCGCGGAACCGGTTTCGACACTGTCATCTCCAACCGTCCTTGTCATTAATATATTCATCTATGCTATACTATAATATCCTTTACCTACAAGCTGTGCTATACGCGTCGCCTTATGTCATCCACTTGCACGGTAATTCTGTAATCTCACAGATCAAATTCGCAGCTGATTCTCCGGTGGAATGTACATATACGTCGATTAAGCTTGGCATAATAATTATAATTAATTATGTATTTATTTACAAATAAATTTAAATTATCAGAATTAACAAATTTAAGAAATTATTAGAAGAAAGTTAGAAAGAAAGTACTGGCTCTCAAGCCCACAGCCAGAACACGACGAGTCGTTTGGCGGCCGACTCGAGCAGGAGGGTGGGAGCTAGCCAGGCAGGCTTCACGGAGAGATAATAATACCAGTAATAATATTAATGACTTAATAATAATACTGATAATATAATCTTTACGCGAAGCCCTACCACCAAGCAGGCTGGCTTCCGTCGCCTCTTACGACACCCTGTTCCGCCAGCATGGGATTTGGGGGGAGTGTTCTAGGCCGCCCCAATACGAACAAGACAAATGGGTAATGACCCACACCCGAATACCCGTTGCCTCCAAATGTATACATATGTATATATCCTACAATACCCAAGTTTTGATCAGTCACACCCTAATGTCCTATTTAATATATAAAGTGAAGTTTGTCTGTCGGTGGCTCAGTACAAAACCATTTAGCCGCAGTCGTATAGACGTCGCGACGACCCCGTTGGCTTATGCGCGGAATTACTAATAAAACTGAGAATATTTGATGATTTCAAGATTTCTGTCATGATGTGATCCTTTACTCGACCCTCGGGTACTTTCGTGTAGACATCTCAGACTTCAGTAGAGAGATGTGTCAGGCGGGTCCCAATCTCCACACGAAAATGGGCGAAGGTAGAGATTAACAATTTTATTGGTACACAGAGTATATACACCAAAAGGAATGATGACGGCTGATATTTAAACCGAGTCGCCTAAGCAGCTTTCGGCCAGTAAGGGCGTCACCCACGCGTGGGTAATTGGAATTGGGAATACTTTTTCCCCGAGTAGTTTATCGTAACTTCTTCGTAGGACTAAAAAGCTCTCAGGTAACAAGCCCCAGTGTTCAAAGCTGATAACTTTTTTTTTGCGCCCAGACAAAAAGAAAAGGGCTGCCCTGCAGGGATGCGCGGGAAGGGGTGGTGAATGCTCAGGCATGTTATGTGGAACTCCCGATAAACCTAGAGGCCTACCCACAAACACCACCCGAGGTTGGTTTTGGCCATACGGTCTCTAAACCGTCATCAACGCGACCCCCCTTAGGGAAGAGGGGTGATAGCGGTGCCCCCCAAGGGCATCCGCATGTAAAATTGACATTGAAGGTGTCGTTGGAAGGGGGCTTGTGTCATCATAAGGATGAACACCATCTGTGGGAGCTGAGACCTCAGGCTTGGCCTGGGCCGCCAGTAGGCATTCCAGGTCAGCTGTGAGCTTACTGGGGGATAACGCTGACAAAAAAAATTTTAAACTCTTATACTCTGGGTAAGAAATCTTAAAAGCGCAATTCAGCTTTGGATTTAGTAGCGCCATCTATTAACGGATAGATGTAACAATACTTATGCTACAGTATTGTTTACGTAGTTTCTAGAATAAGTGTTTTTCAATTTACACGTAGGTTCGATGGAAAAACGGAATTTGTTAACATTTGGTCGACTTATAGATTAATAACAACCAGTAATGCGTCTTTGTAAAGTCTAGATGTAGGTTTATTACAGTGAAGGTTAAAGAAATAATTAAGCTAAGATTAATCTGAGGGATTGTTCACCATAGCCTCCGTTGTTCAGCAGGGTGCATCTCAAACAGGGGAGTTTAGGAACCCTCACATCCCAACACATCCCCGAGTCCAACCAATACTGGCGTCAAGACTAAATTGGACATAGTGAAGTACGATTCTATACTGTAGTTATATTCAAGAATATTTATATTCCCAGCATATACAATTAACTTAAGACTATCGAATAGGTTTTCATGTAGACTATAGGTGTATCGATCGATCGATGAGATTATGTTAATGTGAGTTATACAGAAGACATCCATATGCAATATATTTGTACATGCGCCAGTAACGCCATCTAACGGACCAAAACAAAAACAATTTTATACTTTACTAACGCCATCTATTGGAATTAAAAAATAATTTTAATATTACCTGACGATACAACACGCTGCCCACGGATTTCACATGAGTTTTAGAAAATAATAATATTATGATGATATCTCTGTCTTCATATCGGATTATTTTATTATCTTACAATGTAACATACTTTACTTAATTATTTTATTCAATTAAACATGATAATTATATAATTTTAGTTTTATTTCATCGCGGACATTATGCGTTTTAATAATCAAGATTCAGTTAAAAAGTGATGATTATAAAAAAAATCGATACTAATACAATACTCAAACAAAGCTAAAGATATATTTAACGGAATTTTTGTCTGTCTGTACACATATCACACTAAAACTACTTACTAGATTTGGAATATACTTGGAATATTTGTAAATCATAGTATGGATCACGGTTGTTACGGAGCTCCGTAACCGTAACCAAAATTATCGGATATCCGAAATGAAATTACACCCGAAACCGTAACCGAATCCTATAAATAAGTTTCGAATGATTTCGGACAGGGGCAGAGTCTAAATGACATATTATGACAGGTCGACGCCGGCCGAGCGGATAATTTTTAGTATTTCACATTCAAAGCTAGTGTTTTCTTCTGTGATTATAATACCACATAACACCTAGAACAAAACTCAAACAAAGTCCAGTTTTTTCCAAGCCCTAAATCATCTAATATCCGTAACCGTACCCGAAACCGGTAAAATATTCATATGTTACAATATTTACAATTGTCAATTATTATTAATTTATTTTTCTCAGCAGTTTTTAATTTCTGGTTTCGTTGAGTGAAATTAAATTGTAATCAAATTTTCACGATTAAAGTAGATATTATTCAAATTTATTTCATTTAATAATAGGATGTATATAACATTTTTAAGATAACATACGCAAACTGAATTAATTAGTTAATAATATGTATTAATTTGATTGATGAGTACATGAATAACAAGGATACCTTGACAAAATTAGTGTCGAAACCAGTTCCATTACCACATGTTCTTTAAAAGATGTGCTGAGGAGTTCTTTCGCCGTTTCTTCTCCTCATTGTTAAAGCACCTTTTCGAAACGGTGGTAGAAGCAAAAAATGAAGTTCATAAGTGTATTTACTGAATACCTATATGATTAAATGATTTTGAATTTGAATTTGATTGAAATTGTAACAAATACTCGCCTACTTGCATGCAGCTGCTGTCTACGCCTATAATAACAATAGCATTAAGAAAATCACCGTCAGTGAAATATTTATGTATAATGAATAATGTTTGTTATGTTGGCGTTCAAATAAATAAATATGTCCTTATCTACATACAGATTTGAAATTTCATAACATCCATAACATCTCTAGTTTGCATTTTGAAAATCGAATTTGGCGAGTTTTCTTTCGCAGCGCACATATCAGCCGTGCTCTATGGTCTGTCAGGCTAATTTACTTATGTCCAATGCGGCAATTCAAATCGATAACACGACGTGCCGTCTCTAGGTCAATGCGGGAACCGAAAATCGATAGTCATCACGAAACGCGTCCTATCATTGTTCGGTGTTATCAAACAATATATGTCTGCACTAATAATATAACTGTAGTGGGATTGAATTGTACGTGGAATATTATTTAGTAATTTAATGTAGACTTACATATTGTTGATGTACGGTTCCAAACAAATTTTATTTTTATTTTTATTTTATATCTGTTCACGTATCACGTTCAAACTACTGTATAGATTTGGATGATATTCAGCATTTTAATGGCTTATGTTATGGGCCATAATATAGAATACATTTTATTCCGGAAAAAGGATCTGATTCCGCGGGATAGGTAATAAGAGTTAATATGGACATTCTATAAAGAGGGCAGTAAATAATGTTTCTTCTGTCTGGCTGCAGCTATTAAGAACTGATTTCTAAAACAACAAATCGCACCTATAGATTGAAAGTAGCTTAACTCAAAATTCCTGAAATTCCAGATTTTACTATAACTTTACTTAAAAAAGCCTACTCTAAAACCCCATGGTGAAAAAGAGCCCGAATTATGAGTAAGAAAGGGAAAAATGGAAAACCTCATACATCAGTCTTTTTAATTTTACTCAAGACCATACATTTTTGAAAACTTTCTTCGTCTTTTCCCATAAATTGCAATTTTTGAGTTAAGTCCCTTTCATTCTAAGGGTGCGAAATGTACAATTTTAAGCGTAAGGTTTTCTTGGTATCTGGTCACCATAGAAATCTGTGACAGCTAAGATATGGACAGGTTCACGATCAAGAAAGAAGCCAATACACTTTGTTGCTTGGCCAGTTGAAAAAGCAAAATAAAAAAAAAATATCAAATTAAAAAATACATTTCTCGGTTCATTCTAGAGCTTGGTGCTTAGTCAGGCAGATATAGAACGGTACTACCTCGCATGAGTACCCTCGGGACGAATACTGTACAAAGCCAGCGACCTCCAACAGCGAGACTTGATGCCATAGAGCCATCCGTTGTTCAACAAGGTGCATTATGATTAGGCTGATGGCGATCTTTGTAACGTAACCACATTTATAGTATTCGAAAAAGTATAGACATAGTATAGATTTGTTTATGTTATTAATCATACGTACTTTCGTAAATTAATTATTGCTCGTATTGGGGCGGCCAAGAATACTCCCCCCCAATCCCACGCTGACAGAACAGGGTGTCGTAAAAGGTGACGGAAGCCAGCCTGCTTGGTGGTAGGGCTTCGCGTTAAGATTATATTATCAGTATTATTATTAAGTCATAAATATTATTTTTTATGATCGCTCATCAAATTCTATATATTGAATCCTAAATGTATGGTTTTCTAATACTCATGAAAACGAACATAGGAACAATTTAGTATCTGATGTATTATATATATTATATAAATCAGTACATGTCTGTGACAGGAAGCGGTTCATTATCTGTGGCCTCTATTCTGTTAGTGATTACCTTTTACGGTAGGGCTGGCACTTTTTGATGTACCCAAAAATCATAAAGTAGTTTCTAAAAGCGACCATGAATTGTTTTATACGTGTTTCGGTCGCAGTAACGGAGAGCCAGTAACAATTGCTTTTCGGTCATCAACACTTTGCTGATGCCTTTGGTGTTACTGAAGTCTGTTGGCGACGAAGCCCACTCACCACTAGGTGGTTCGTCTGCTCGTTTATCGTTTCTTATGACGCTAGTCACATAAAAAAGTTTTTCTTGCAACTGTTAGCATAATAATAACTATTAATTGATATTTAAATTAAATAAAATTGCAAACCGCAATGTCGTATCAACATATACGAATATATTGTAACTATTGGTTGGAAGAAGTGTTTTACCCAATAGACAATCGTTTAAGATTCTTATATATTTCTTGATTAACAAATAACTCACTAATAAATGTAAAGTGATATTCGATATAATTTTATGACACAAAAAGTGTAAAATTTGCAGACATTATATTGCCTTATTCAATAAAAAATCAATATGATTCTATTTCCATTGGCAACATCAACATACATTTCTTTTTTGTTTTCTGGTAGCAAACACATACCAAAGCAGTCACAGAGTAACTTACTAATCGTTAATAATCGATTTACATTTTAATGTTTTGTGACACTCCTGTACATTACAACAGACACGAAGATATTATTTACGTAGTTGGGTAAATCACAGCATAAGTATTGTACGTACGTACGTACTCTTTTGTAAGTAGGTCTATGTATGTATAAATTTAAATATTTGTAACAACATTAATAGTAAATCAGCGGCTAGCCCCGACTGCGTCAACAAATTAATACAATAAATTAATATAATATATTGTCTATGCCCAACCTGAATAATGTACTTTTCGACTGTTAAAATTTCTCAAATAAATGTCGTAATTCTAGAGACTGCGCTCCGCACTCACACAAACTCACTAAAATCCCACACTCGGTTTAATATATATATATATATATATATATATCGGTTTAATATATATAATATAATATATATATATATATAGGTTTCGGTTTAGATAGATAGTTTAATATATATAACATTGTTTTTGCCGCCAATTTGTGGTGTTCGTTATCATACAATCAAAATGGCAGACGTAACCGCGATAAATATATTAGTTAAGCTGTAATGACTCGTGTGCACAGAACTGATTAATAAAAATATAATAAAATTTATTTATTATTTATTTTCCTCTTCATAGAGGTTACAAAAATATTTGACATGTAAATATGTCTTATTAAATTTTGACCGATAACTTAGTGGCTGGCTGGAGTCTATATTAGCATAGACTATACGGTATCATATCTCCAGACCCTCAGCCTAGAACAATTGAACTGTTTTACTTAACTAGTTACAAAATTGTAAATCATATAATTATCTTTATATATAATATTCTTCTGTACCTTGGTATGTCACTATGCTCCTAAACAATTGGCACGATTTTGATTTAACTTTTCTTAGTAGGTGGTAAAAAAAACAAGACATTTGCTGAGCTGGCTAGTAGCAGGCAAGTCAACGTTCAAGCAGAACGTCTGACGGGGTCATTAATATACGAATATAGTATAACTATACTATACTATATCATATTTTTAACACTAAATATTTTCCCGCCCACATAACACAGAGAACATCAACAACGCTATGACAGCCGAAAAGAAGGCGGGAAATCCGTTTATCCACTAGCTTTCAAAAACTGCAATAGAAATATGTTAACAACATTTCCTACACACACCATAGACACGTAAAGAACCCTACCACGACAAAAACCATCGAAAACATGTCAAAACTACGGACCTCCACTAGGAAGACCATCTGGTACTAACCTACCGACATCCAACAGGAAGAGAGAGCGCAATTGCCGGATTTTTGTTGTTGAGTGCCTCACGAGCGTGGACGAAATTCCTCCGATCCCGAAACTCTATAAACAGATGCGCCAAGCTTTTACAAATCGCTCTGGCTCAGTTTATTATCTACGCGACGCAAAATCATTTTGTTTGTATAAAATCCACTTGCGTCATATTGTTGCAATCGACATTGGTCGCCAATTCGTAACCATTTGAGCGTTCAGTCTGTGTCAAGGTGACGCACATCCAGGGATGTACTTAACACTATCGTCTCTTGATGGATATCTAAATTAAATCGTCGATAGACGAGTACGGCCCTGTGGTAATAATCGAATGCTGAACAGAAAGGGATGTTACGACAGATATTAAATAGATTAAGCAGAATAGCATGCGATAAAATATAATACTTATTTATTTCTTGTCATTGTACCATAAGAAAAAAGGTCAGCACATAATATATACTACTATATAAATTTGTTGAGATCTTCGTGTGTGTCTCGAGATAACTAAAGAATGCCTCGAACGATCTTAATGAAACTCGGTATGTAGTGAAAACACGTGATCGCGCACATAATAGGGTATATGAAATGTATCTATCTATATAAATCTGTAATGTTTCTCTGCCAGTACATTTTATTTTTTTCTCCAATTTCATGATAAATACTCGTATGTAAATAAAACAGGTGAGCTTGTCGCTAAACAGCAATCTCTCCAAGAGAACCTTTTGTAAAGTGTTAAGGGGTCCAATTAAGTCGAAGAGGAGAAAATAAAAAATAAGTATGTTCCGGGATGTAAGATGCTCCATCTATCCTTGAGGCCAACCTGCCCTGCTCGCGGTGCGTCCTGCTGGACAACGGACGAGGCTATGTAACGGTCCTCCTGTTGCAGGTCGCCAGGCTCTGTACCTCCTGTTCGACGGCGGACCTTAATCCCGACGATAATTGCACGGTGGTCTGGTATTTGACTCTCCTACTACATTCCTAATATCGACCATGAAATGTTTCAGACGCGTTTCGGTCGCAGTGAAGGAGCATCAGTATCAATACGGGTCCCCGCTTGCTTTTCAGCCAGTCACGCTTCGCTGATGCCTTTGATGTTAATGAAGTCTGGGCGACAATGACCACTTACCATCAGCTGGCTCGTCTGCTCGTTTGTCGACATAAAAAATGTCTAATGATAATCATGGTGAAAAAAAAACAATCTTTACATATAAACACATATATAAAACCAATATATAACATAATATATGCAGTTGTGTGCATCAGTATTTCAAAGCTGAAGGAAAAAGGTGGTAAAAAATAAGTCAGTAAGTGTTGTTTGTTTAATAAATGATGTTTAATGAATGTCATATTATGCTGTATGACGTCACTTAGGGGAGAAGGCTTTTATAAGTTAGTGCGTCCACCATCTTAGACTTCATCGCCACTTACCATCAGGTAGCATTGTTGTCGAGCGTAAACTTAGTTTATGTAATAAAAATCTCTAGACCTCTAGCGTCTCAGTCACAGCTGATTAAGTTAGACTATTGATAACTCCCACACTTTTATCTCTGCCGACAACGTGTTGGCGACGCTCTTGGTGTTATAAAGGTCGTGGGAGTCTTTAAACAATCACCATTAGGTAGCTCATCTGCTCTTTGACTGACTTTACAAAAACATGTAGAGATAACTCCCGACTCGAATCTTTTATTCAATTCTTCCTGATTACTCTATTATATTGTTTAATGTTATATATCTAAATATAAAATATACTAGCTGTTTTAATATAGACCTATTTCTGAACTAGGGGACCGAGAAATATGCCCTCAATACTGTAACTTTGTAATAAACTACGAAAATCTTACAACACACCAGCGGAACAGACACTAACCGCCTTCCCGCCAAAACAGATTAAAAATACCTAATCCATCAACACTTACATCGTAGTTAAAAAAAGAAGTGTGAAGTGACAAATAAGAAAAAAGTAAAGTTGAAACAGACTATATTTTTAAACATAACTAGTCTAAATTCAGTTGGTCACGGGCGTTGTATCAGTCGGGCTGATCAGTGAATACAAATATATTTTATTGTTAATATCAAAAGCTTCAAAGTGCAAAAAAAAACAATAAAGTTTATGTGACTTTTTAAAATATAATAAATTTATAAAAAGGATAAAAATAAAAATGTTATTTTAATTTATAAATTCTGTTATGAGAAACTAATAATTAATATTATTATAATTTCGTTAAACAATTTTACAAACTTAGACATCTTGTCTTTTTTAAAAAACGTAACAAAATTCTCTCTGGCCGCTAAAAATTTAAAAATAATAAACCAAATTGAATATCGAAATCGACCGTCTACTTTTCCGTTTTCATTCGCGAGGTCCGCCGTGAATTTGACGCACGCGTGAAATTTCAAATTAGTGCTATAAAATTTGGAATATATTCAACATATCTACCACAATATGTCTGTGCATACGATTCCTTTGATAACACCGTTCATCCGAGGACCGAGATTTCCATACAGAAAGAGTGAGTACATACAAATCTTTTTTAATAAAAATTTCTTGCAAGTAAGTCACGTACAGCACTGCAAAGGTGATTGAACTCTGTCACGGATTTTTCTGATGAGACATTATGACGATCAGTTTGATAGGTTTTAAGCTGTGCAAATTACAAAAATAACAAATTTCACCGAAGACTATTAAATTTTGCAAAATCATAAAAATCTATTCTCAAGTATTTTATAAAAACATAATTCATTAATCCTTTTCGGTCTGATTATGAAACTAGCAGTATCCATTCAGTATTGTGGTACTACAGCTCCCTGTCAATTGGGCCACATAACCTATTGATTGTAGTGTGAAATATGTTGCTTCAAACGTCCTTGAAGCGTTGTCGTCCCTCTGACGTACAAGTAAGAAAAAACCAATTCGTTAATAAGATTCATGTTTATTATTACTGTCATGTAACTGAAACCCGTTATGGGGAACCAGTGTTAGAGCTCACACCACCCGAACTACTACAACTGCAAACTACTACAAACTTGAGTGCTTGGAATGTCACGAATAGTTTCTCGGGCACCGGTCACTCATGTGACTAATGACCGCGTCCGCTGTCGCTTGATACGGTCAAGGACACAGGCCGTCGGGTTTGAGCTATACAGACCTTACTGTCATTATTTGCTACTAGTTTTAATGGCAGTCGCGTAACTTTAAACTTTTTTTTTGTAATAAGTTGTTGGCGAATGTAATTTATTAACGTGTACGAACTGCTAACCCCCCTCACCCCGGTTGTAAAATGGAGGGGGCCATAACATCTTCGTCTTCATTGCGGGGTGCTAATGACATTATCCATTATAAGGCCGTATTTGGGTTCCACTCGTGGCGCACAATGAAACAAGTCACCGGCTCGCCTCTCACTGGAGGTCCTCGTGGTGCGTTTCTTTATCTGCCTAACTAACGAATCTCGTTCTGGAAACAACCGTTTTTAAAGTCTCCACTTTGATGTGGCTTTTCTTCTCTTCTAGCAAAGCGTTAGCATGCTTTTTGTTAGTTAGCGACAACGCATCAACCTTTATCGACCTTTGGTCTTATCGATGTCCATGGGCGACGGTGTCCACGTACCATCAGGTGGCTCGTCTGCTCGTTTGTCGGCTTTTAACATAAAAAAAATGCCATCTATACTAATATTATAAAGACAGAGTGAGATTTATATGTGTTTGTGTATAGGCGGAAAGTAATCTCTTACCATTTGAAAGGTACATTATTCCAGATGGAAATAGACTGTATAGCACGTAAATATAATACATTTTTCAACGCGAACGAAGTAGGCGCGGGCGGCTAGTATAATAACAAATTGCATGCTGGCAAGTTATATAAATTGAGAACAACGCCATCTATCGGAGCATTGCGAGTATCCCAACATGAGCGACTGTAGTGCCATCTATAGAAGAGTTAATCCCGACGACGCGTGTACGTTGGTGGGTGTCTTTATCTACCTCCTACTACCCTCCATTACGCATCAGCAGCGAAATGTTTACAAATCGTTTCGGTTGAAATATCGAAGCCGCGTGAAGAATTTTGATTTCTCTTTGACCGCCAACCTGTGGGTGATGCTTTTGATATTGCTGATGTTTCATGCCACCATAAGCTTACTCAATTGTCGGCCGTTAAATTATAACAAAAAAAAACTATTGTCCTGAGTGACCAGACAATAAGTTCATTAACCTTATTAAACTTATCGAGATGGTCGCGATTGTTCAGCGTGTTTTGCGGCCGGTTTCAATAACCCACTTATTTGTCCTTTGCCGCTTAAGCGACAGACCCTTGGAACGATCGATCGAGTGACAGAAATGTGTATGTGGATAGTTGTACAGCAGTTGTAGATGATGTTAATATGTGTTAATTTAATATGTATATAGTTGTTCGCCCTTATTGAAGTAGTGCGGCCCGCTAGCCATGTAAATACTTCTATGATGTCCACGCTGCTTGTAGTACACACTCGCTGGAGTCCGTCGGGACTAAAGTACGTTTGAAGTGGTGGAAGAATTTTTGGAGTAGATGTCGTCATTCCGGAGATTAACCTCGACATATATACGAAGTCACAAAATTAGCACTCTCTCTATATTATATCACTAGATGTGCCCGCAACTTCGTCCGCGTGGAATTTAACAAAAAAGTTATTTAGTAGAAATAAAAGTAGCCTAAGTTACTCCTTATTACATCGGCTACCTGCCAGTGAAAGCCCCGTCGAAATCGGTCCGGCCGGCCGGAGATTACCCGGAACAAAAAAACAGAGACAGACAAGAATTAAAAAAAATGTTATTTTGGTATATGTACCGCATATACATTATATGTACCGTATGTAGTAAAAAGCGGTTATTTTAATATTACAAACAGACACTCCAATTTTATTTATTAGTATAGATAAATAAAAAAAAATCAAGCTGCGATGAGATTCACTTTGTTTAGTAATATTTATAAGATAGATGAAAGTTAAACGAAGTGATAGATAGATGACCTGCCATCGCTTCGCCTTAGAAAACCAAAGCCTTATGTTTACGAATAGGGAATATTATACGATTGCTTTTCATATTTATCAGGCACTGTAAATTTCCCCCTTTTCTCCGTGTTATGTAGTGTCCCGTTTTAGTGTCATGGGTCTGTTTTCCTAATTGTATGAATTGGAAGCATTGTTAATTTGTTGGCATGGCTGCAGAAAAGTAACATTTTTGCTCACTTGTTCGTATTCTGTGCGTAACAAATATATCCCCCGGTGATTAGAGGTATCATAGATAATAATCCATATAGTAAAAAAGTATATTTTAGTCTGTCTTAGAATATCAAATTTAATTTAAATACTCACAAATTCGCATACTTTTTACAATATCAGTCGAGATATAGACTATAAACTGTTAGAGCAATATCTCTGGTTGTCAAGTCTGCTCCGAACTTGATACCCTCAAAGATCACCGCTGATTTCCAGCGACTTTACATCTAAACACGTGTAATTTAAAACTTTAATGCGGACTTCTAAGGGTAATCATGAGTGGAGAAATTTGCTTGCGCTTCATTACTTCAACAGCTGTACAGCTATGGAAAGGTTTTCGATCTTAAGAACTTGCGTTGGAAACATAGACGTGATGTAAACTTATGTTCTCCTGGTCCTAACAATTTAGCGAGTGTGATGTGTGATGAGTGTGACGTCAAATCACATTTGTATTGCTTAGAAAGATATTGGTTGAAATAAATTATGGAAGTATTGCGAAAATGTCGTTTGAAAAACAAATTATTCCGTTATGTATTTTTATAATTGACTATCAAACCCCCCTCGCTTCGCATCAGAAAACCTACGCCTTATGTTTAGAAATAGCAACCGCATTGTTTTAGAAATTGCTTTTTCTGTTATGTGAATGAGAAACGTATTAATTTATTATGACTTTTTATGAACGGCCTCCTTAATAGAATGTCAACATTAACTTTAATTTCCTATCCCGCGGGATCAGATCCATACAAGTTATGAATATTCGAAATATCATTCAAATCCTTGCAGTGGTTTTTGTGTGATAGGTGATCAGAAAGACAGACAAATATTCTAAAACTAATATGTTTTGAGCTCTTCATTGAGAACTAAGTTTTGCCCACATAAAATTTTCGAAAAATATTTAGTGTATGGATTTGGCCTCCTTGGCTTAGTATAGGCTGATTATAAATTGGTGCATTATTTTAATATTGTAAACTTATTTTAATATGGTAAACTTATTTCAAAGTCCTCTCGATAATTGTGCATTGATTTTTTTTCGGTTTAATTCAATAAAGGCTTTGTTCACTGAAGAATAAAATGATTCAAATAGATTGTTTATTTATACTCTAGAGGATTTGTTAAGACCATTTAATCCACTCGGGTCCCTGGTAAATTTCCAGGAACAAATGTTAGAAATGTCGATAGACCTAAACACAATCTTTGCTGGTTGCAGGCAAATCACCGTTCTTTCCCAGCGTGGAGGACGCGGGGGGAGCGGCGGGCGCGGCGGGGGCGGGCTCCCCCTCGGTCCCGGCAGACCAGGCCCAGGACGTGGTCACGAGGCTCAGTGCTGCTGGTACGTTGAATATTTAAGCCATATCTCTGCAGTATAACCTCGTGGAATATCACGTGATTAGATAGAGATCCTTAGCTGTATCCGCGGATACCGTCGAGATTTTGGGTGGTACAGCGCACGGCGACCTCTAACAAGAGAGAAGGTTAGCCTCGTCCGTTATTCAGCGGGATGCAACGCAAGCAGGGGAGGTTTAAATCTCCTTAAACTCTTAAAGCAGCTTAAACAGATGTGTTTCAGCCAATCTTAGACTTCTTAGGTGCCATGTCTCAAAATATCCAAATGATAATAATACCAGGAGGCCACTGAAGTCTGATTTGAAAATTACTAGTACCCCGTAAGCCAATGAAAAATTGGCTCATAAAAGTCCTCTCACCTTGACTTTAGACACACAATAGCCAACAGCATTGTGCAAACTACCATTGAAGTCGTGAAAATTACTGATTGGTCGCGAGCCTCAACCAAGTCCTCACCACCCCACCCATAGACGGAAACTAACATCAACTCGACAGCTGCTCACAGCAAGAGGCAGGTGTTCTCGCAATCTAGGAGAACTGGCACTTGCTGCGTCACGTTACCAACGTGCGGTGCGGCGGAGGGTCCCACAGACCATGGACCTTATGCCCTCCAAAGGCCTTCGATATAATATGCAAATAAACATTCACAACTCTGTACTAGGACTCTTGCGTCGCGACGACGGGAACGTACACAAATGTGATATCAAAACCACCCAACACTCGACGTTTATCTTTCACACAAATGGTTGCTTCGGCCGGGTAATGTAATCAGGATTCCTCACTCGGCAGGCGGGGTCACTACCAACCAAGCTAGAAGGTGGTTGCATTAATTCCTATGTTTTAAAAACAAAGACAACCTTTTTTTCCTCTCTGCAGCCCAGTCTTCTACGTCAGTCAGTGTTCACTGATCGGTGATGGTTGCTCGTATAACCTACCGGCAATTCCAAACACCAATTTTTGATACCCCTTTCAGAGCAACCTACCTACTTAGCAACTTACCTAGAAAACAGAAGTGGGATTTCGTTTTAATCCTTTTTTATTTTAATATTGGGCTCTGGTAGCATTGAACGAAGGCGTACGTGCTAACAATAAGCAGGGGGCGGTTACCCGGCAGGTCTGTCGATGTGCGTCAGCGCGCTCGGCTCGCCGGCGCGGTCGTCTCCGATCTCTGCCGGCTCGGAGCACGGCGAGAGGTACAGCCGGAAGGTGTTCGTCGGGGGCCTGCCGCCGGACATTGACGAGGGTGAGTAGACGCGTCATCGGTCCTGGCTACAGTGCCATCTGGACAATTTCTCCTGGAGGTCTGTGAATCTCGCTTACATATTAGGATATCCCGTGTGAGACCAGTGGGGTCTGGATAGTTGTGTGCGATTGACACGCAAATTAAAGATTTTTTAATAATAGCAAATCTTTATTATCTCTCTACAAAGACAGGCATGAACACAACGTTGCAACATACACTTGAATGTGTGAATAGTTGACAGGAAGGTCGTCTACGTGAGAGACCGGAGTCTGTACTAGGACGCCCTGTATGACAGATCTCCAGGCCCCCACCCCAGATCAGATGAATACAATAACAAATGTTCATTAGTGTAAATTTTACAAACGTTGCGCTTTTACATTTACATAGAGAGGTTTACACATGGCTTAAATACTATAAATTATAAGTAAAAATACTGAGAAAGACAGATGTTAGGGATGAATGTGTGTGTGAGTATATGTATGTGCGTGTATATGTATGTGTGTGTGCGTGGTGTGTGTGCGTGTCCATAAGTGTGTCTAAGATAACATTGTCAGAAGTTTTCCGTATCCTCGTAATTGAGTGATAGGAGCCACTTGTGTAAAACTTGTGTAAGACTTGCACCTGTATTTAGTCAGTGGGTATATATTTAATTCCTTTTTGATAATGTTATACAAGTGTGATCCTAGAAACATATAAAACTTATTGTAGAATTTATGGTTGAATCCTTGCGTGGTGCAAACATTGTGTTTTCGCCTTTCGTTGGTAATTTTATTAACATCATATTCCACATCTCCGTGTTTCTTTATAATTGTGGACACAATAAACAGTTATCTGACCGTTAAGACATTACATAATTTGTAGAGTTCCTGAGTTGGGTAGATGTGACGAAGTAGGGAGCTTACTTTAAGTAGAGATCTCTGAGCCCGCTCAAAATTACAAATATACATTAAAGTTCAATAGTTACAAATAAAACAAAAAGAAATCGGTTGATAAACAAATATTTTAACAGCAGAAAATCGACTTTAATTGAAGGTGAATTTCTTGGTTTCGTCTCCTAATTTTCATCTTCGGCTATAATACTTCTTCCATAGATTTAAGTGGTACCACCAAACGGGAAAATATACCCACGCAAACAAAAAAGGAATTTTCCAAACCGGTCAAGTGACGGAGTTCTGTGGTGACAAACGAACGAATCGAGAATTGCCTTCATTTTCAAGTCGGTCGGTTGATAACACAGGGAAAAAAGGCATCGAACTGTTTTGTCTTTTAACGTATAGATTTAATTACACTTCAGCCATGAATCGTATTGGAGACATTTCGATCAACAGGTTCTTTACCAATGAACGCTGTTGTCTATCATGCATGCATGCATGTATACATATATGAGATACATGTTATATGAACAGTATTAACCACCTTTACTTCGCGTCGTTCCATTATTAGAAATATATAAATTTATTGTAACAGCTGCAGCCCGGACTGTCGACATTTTATTTATTAGCATCTTATAGAAGTCCTACACCGAAACGACCAACGACGAAGAAAACGATAAGAGTCCGCAGGCAGATGCCCCCGAGCGATCGGGATCGGTCTTCTTGGCACCAGGCTATTAATGATGTTAGAACATATTCAGCAATTAGTCAAAACAAGTTTGGGTTTTGTACAAATGAGTTAGTTTGTAGTGTATTTACAGAACAGTGATATATTGATACTGCGTTTCATCTGGCGCTTTGTAAATTTTGCTCGTTTTTGTCTTCAGACTTTATTGTTAATAAATAGCATAACGTACCTTTATACTCTGCGATGATGGATAGTCTGACAATGGAGTGATTTAGATAACGCAGGCTCGTGTTTCTGACACTTGGCAATAGGGCTCAATCCACTTATCATACAGCTCTGTATTATGCCGTTCGAAGGCTTCTACATGACGTAACCGTTGTTGTGGAGCGATAACAACCAATCAAGGGTGGAACGTGCCGTTTGAAATGCGGAAAATGCGGAACTTTTTTACCACTTGCCCTAGGTCACACATAAAATTAAAGACTAACTTTTTCGCTGAACACTCAAGCCGAAGCTGCTAAACTCCTACATATAAACGTGATTGATATAAATGATCATTCACCAAGTGCACCGACGAGAGTGTGACAGCTGAAGATCACTTTACTAAAGTCTCTTTATTGTAAACCGCTCTATGCGCTGTGGGTTGAGTTGTGCCAAAACTGTTTTGCAGATGAAATCACGTCATCGTTTCGACGGTTCGGCCCGCTGGTGGTAGACTGGCCTCACAAGGCGGAGAGCAAGAGCTACTTCCCGCCGAAGGGGTACGCCTTCCTACTGTTTCAGGTGAGATCGATTTGTTTTTGTTTTTTGAGTGCAAACTTTGAAGTGGGATCGCTCAGAGGTTTTCCCGGTGCACTGTAAAATGAGGTTTAAATAAGAAGTGTAAAAAGAGTTCACCTTCGAGATCAGCGAAAGTTTAATGCCTTTAGGGATTGTACATTTGTTCATAGGCCACTGGGATGATGTAAAATCAGATAGCCCGTCTGCTGTTTCGTCAATCTTTAAAACTATAAAAAGACGGGGTCTCCGCCGCCCGTCGGCATTCGTAGCAGCAAAGGCCAACGCTTTGCGAATCACAGAGAACGCTTTTTGATGCCTCAGACTGACTGAACTTTTTGGCATATTCACTAGAACGATTCGCTTTAGCTACGATCAAATTGGACCTATTATTTAAAACTAACCATTTATAAGTTAAAATTACAATGGCTGATGTTTAGTGCTTCTATTATGTGCCAACAGTAAAATTGCGCGTTTCCAACTGTTAAATCTTCTACCAATTCTTAAATTTAATTGACTTCTGATGCTTTTGCCCTCCTGTTTAGTTATGGTGTAGAAATTCTCAAATGTTGCATCAAAAATCTCGTCACCCTAACAAGTTTAACAATACTATCCTATTAATGGGCTCTTAATCTCGTTTCACAATGTGACAGAAAACGGGTACTCAAAGTTCTTGTATTTAATAGCGATATTTCGACCCAATTTTTAGATCTCTTAAGACTAAAATGATAGATGAGCCTGTTAACTCATTAACGTAAAGTTGTTACACTCATATTGCTGTGTAATTTATGTTTAAATACAACAGTGGAGCCAGCTATAGTTAAAATGTATAGCTTTCACAAGGATGATAAGTTTAGTCGTGCGACGATAGAGGCCAATGACCAGCGCCCTGGGCAAAATGAAACTCGTTTATTCACGATGTATTGCGTCATCGAAGAAAATGACAATTAGTGTAGAAAATGAAAATTACAAATACTCAACTGTAGGAAAATTACCATGGTTTCATCGCATAATAGAGGATGTTATTCCATCCGTTAGATTCGAGAAACACCATTCGGTAGTTAAAGCCAAACATAATTTTCAGGACGAGAGCTCGGTGGCGGCGCTGATGGAGGCGTGCATCACGGATGACGACAAGTTGTACTTGTGCGTGTCGTCACCCACCATTCGCGACAAGCCGGTGCAGATCCGGCCGTGGAGGCTGGCCGATGCAGACTTTGTGCTGGACGCAAGTATGCCTCTCGATCCGCGCAAGACTGTGTTCGTGGGTGGCGTGCCGCGTCCTTTAAAGGCTTGTGAGTATGATTTGTGTGTGTTGGGGAAGTGCGTCCAAAAGAGTGAAAGAGTTCTTAATCAGGATCAGCGGAATGTCTGCCTCGTGGAAGTTTTTGAAAGAGCTCACGATCAACGAAACGCCAGCCTTGAGAAGGGCGTCAAAGAAACTTTCGTTCAGGGCTATCTCAAACACTACAATCAAAATACGTTTAAACATTACTGGGAGGTTGGGTAGCTGGCAAGGTTAAAAACCCTACCGTCAAGCACGAATGCCTTTCAAATTGAATAGCGTGGTACAGAGCCCAGTGATCTGTAACAACGCGTAACAACTGTAACATAACATCTGTAACAACGCGTAACAATAAATATATACATATGTTGTGTCATATGGATTCCAGTGGAGCTGGCGATGATCATGGACAGACTGTACGGCGGGGTGTGCTACGCGGGCATCGACACGGACCCCGAGCTCAAGTATCCGAAGGTAATTTTTGTCTCATGAAGGGTAGGTTGGTAGATACTAAAAATAATTTAAGTTCCGCGGTACTTTTGCCGTGGAATGTAAAATCTTTCAACCAACCCGCTTGCATGGGAACACTTCCGCGGCGTTGCATTATGTGGAACTTATGCCGGTTAGAATCGCCAGCAGCAGTTTTCCAGCGCGTTTGGCAGAGGATCATTTTAAACTTGAACACGATCATACCACTCACCACTTACCACCAGCCGAGGTTAGCAACCGAGAGGAAGCTTTAGTGACCAACTCTTTCAACCAAGCAACCAAACCAATTTCTGTACCAACGACAACGTTTGTCGACTTGTCACAAGTGGAAGGGGATGGACTTCAGAACCCCTTTAGAGCACTTCCTGGAAATATTTGTATGTGTGCAGGAGGAACTTTAGGTGTCCTACATTTAAACAGCCTGTTAGGAGTCTTACATGTGGAAATTATCTTATCCGCGTGCCTTGTCCGCAGGGCGCCGGCCGCGTCGCGTTCTCGAACCAGCAATCGTACATCGCGGCCATCTCTGCGCGCTTCGTGCAGTTGCAGCACGGCGACATCGACAAGAGGGTCGAGGTGGGTCCCGTCCCGTGTTATTAGCGCCGTCTTGCGGCTGATTGTTGATAACTGCCGTCGTTGAGATGTAGTATAATTCGCGCTGACGATACCACCTGATGGTAATAGGTAACCGCTGTCGTGGCAACGCGCAACTCGGCGTCAACGACGAGTCGACATGGTACCGGGGGACGCTAGCTCGTTAGTGTCTCTCTCACACTGGAATACGTTAAAGGGACTTGAGAGTTAATTTAGTAGGAGGGTAGTTAGTTAATCACGCTCTAGTACCTACATTCCACGACTGTCCATTGCAAAGTATTGCTCTCAATATGGCTTTAGTACATAGGTTGCTCGAGTGCGCCGGTGACTTGACGCGGTCGTATGGATGTTGATAAATAAGAGTACCGTATTGGGGCGACCTAGAATACTCCCCCCCCCCCCC
>PDGT01000121.1:201079-250751 GCA_003671415.1 Megathymus violae
ACTAATATGTCGTTTGTCTTGTTCGAGTGTTCTCTCTGAAGTGCGTTTACAGACCGGATGGTGCATAAGAAAATATTTTTTTAATGAATTTTTCAATGGAAACCGACTCCTTTTAATCTAAAATGTCTCTCCTATATGATTGTTATTGGAAAACTATAGGTATGTCCTATATGTATTTTTGTGTCTTAGTGAAAGTTATTGTCTTAACGTTTTTATATGTAGTGAAATTTCTTTTGTTTTTTAGTGATTTTAGCGGCGGAATTAAATTTGTAAATATGTTGTATTGTGATTAATAGTATTTATTTTGTAGTAACTGACATATCCTAGGTTTCTTTACGATCATTTTGATTGCTTGTCTGATTGTATGATGAGCAATAATACGATGCGGTTGTCGCAGGCACGTGAATGATCAAAGAAGCCCGATAGATTGTCGACACTATGTCGTGGAATTTAAAACACAAGAGGAGTCGGCCTTGATTATAATTTGAAATTAGATTTATATATTTTTATAGTGTTATTTCAGTAACCTGTTATATATATCTCTACAATCAATTTTGTTGATGATTGATGTGTTTGGGTCGCTTTTGTTGTTTGTACAGTTTTATTATAATAATATATATATAGGAAAATAGCTTTAAAAGTGAATCCCTAAGAAAATTACCAAAATGGTAGGTTTTTTGTTTTAGATGGCAACCGAGTTTAGCGATTTGTTGAAAATTTTGTATATTTTTTTAATAAAACTGCATCAAATGACGCCTCGTCCCAAGCTTAGCTAATTAAACTGAAAGAATGTATTGGTTTTTGATGATTTACTACAGAATTTGGCGGCAGTGTCGTACGGTTTGGAGTGACGAGTGTACCGTTGAAAAACCGATGTAACGTGGCGTTGGACTCGGTCCACGTTGACGCAGAGTCGAAGCGACAATCTATAGTTTGATAGCCCATATTACCCTTTAAACTGATGGTACATAAAAAGTTTGAGAGATTTGTGCTACATAGATATTAAATTGTCGCTTCACCTCGGATCAATGTCTCGTCCGTGACGGCCGTGCGACACTTTTGCCGACGTGATACTTATGTTTTCTATCCTATGCCGTTTCATTATCTGTGCGATTTGTGAAGGATGGTTTGTAGATTTCATTGTATTTCTGGACCTGTGCTTTTATCTAAAGGACGTTTATATTCATAACGGAGAACGTATTTTGTCGTCTTTCAAATGGACTTTTTAGCTTTGTATCACCGTTAAATGTTTTTACAGAAATAGATGGCAACACTTTCGGTGTGTCTCTCTCTTCGATTTGGCAATGCGCTCTGTGTATATGCAACGTCTTTTAGTTTTAAATCGCCCCCCTCTTGTTTTTCAGGTGCAATTAATTAATTTAGACTTATAATGAAGATATTAAAATGAATTTGAAACTTTTATGCGTTTTGTCTGTAGAATGGCTTTCTGGGATAATGCAATGGATGTTTTTTTTTTATTTTTTATTAGTCATGTTTTATTCTTGACACTTTTCACACAATTTGACCAAAAACGTTTCTATTCAGGGCCTGGTTTACATTTTTTTTCAACCAAATTTTTTTATATTTCCAGTCGCCCTTTCCTCATTATTTTTGTTTAAAAACTAAAAAACTGGGCGCCGAATAGAAATAATCACAAAACGTTTTGAAAACTTAAGGCACATTTTATTCTAAACGTGTTGTCACAGTACCTATTTTTGTAAGTTTTTTTAGCTGCATTTTCTCCGACAGACCGATGACCAAAGACAACGTCCAAAGTTGGCCGTACCAAAAAGACATGGCGGGAAACTGCGATTCCTATTTTACAGTAATGGAGAAAATGTGGCTCGTCGATGAGGTTTTTAATTTGATTTACAACATTTGCATTTACGAGTAATTCGCGTGGTTAATTATTTGTCCGTTTGGTATTTAATGGGAGGCCAGGTAACGGGACCATAAAAGGTTTAAAGAGCTAGGCAGAAGTGGGCCCCCTTTAGAAATAACCAGAGTTCTCCAATGTACCACACAGAGCCTGTTCATTTGTAGCCACACATGAGAAACATGCCTAACATTGTTAAATATGACCTACCAACTTGACAACCATAATAATATTTAAGTCATAATTATTAATTATGAAAATATAATAACTGTGCGGTGTTAAGACAGAGTGAATAGGCTATTATAAGTTAGTGCGTTCAATATCTTAGACTTCACCATAACTTACCATCAGGTGGGGTTGTCAAGCGTTAACCTATTTAAAAAAATATATTTAATAACTGGCCTGAAATAAAATTTGCTTTTAAAGCCCCGGTTGAACATATTACTGTCGTTTCATATTTAGTATCTGAGAGTTTTTTTTATTTCTATTGTGGAGACCACTAAAGACCACTCGCTACCAAACATTGTTAGCTTTTTTTATCGAATTGGTAAACCTGATCAGTGAATATTGCCAAGGGTAAATTTGTTCTTCGAATTAAAACCTCGTTGCTGATTTTTGTATAACCTTTTTATTTTAGAAGTAGTATACGAGTCAGTCCTGTTTGTTTTGATGTAATTTTGAATTTATTCCTATTTATTTATTTTTTACCATTTTTGTATTACTTTTTATTTTATTTAAATAATTTAATCGATAATTTGACTAGTGCTTACGGTTTATCACCATAGTTGAGAGGTTTTTTTAACTAATAATTTAGAGGTTTATCAATATTTAACGGTTTTAGTAACTATAATTATCACACGCGTATAGTAACTTAAGGTTTTCGACAGTTAGCACACATTGGCCGTAACGTAAATGGCAGGTAATTTAAATAAAATTGAATCGTTTTTCGTATTTTGAATGATACTAAAGAAATATATCTTAAGTGTTTCAATGAAGCGGTTTTTGGTAATAAATTTATGAAAATAATATTTACTAACATTGGATGTATAGTGTATGATTCGATGTAAAAAAACTATTCAAAGTTATTAAAATTACTTGTATTTGTTAAGTATATTTAAAATAAAAATATATAATAACGTTTGAATTTAAATAGAGGAGAAAATTGTAAAAAAAAAACTTGTCGATAGAAACATAAATTACTAAAGATTCAAATTTCGAAATCGGAGCTTTACTGGTAACATTTGTTTTTTCGTTAATTTTCTATACGAATAAATTTTTTATATATTTATATTTATTAAAATCTAAATAATTGGTATAACGTAGACTGTGTAGATTTGAGTTTTTTTTTGTATTATTTTACTATTTATTATTTATAAGAGTGAAGTTTATTTTTTTGTTACTTGATAGTATTATCTAGATTTATTACGCTTTATTAGGGTGGTGTGGTTATGATAAACATTTAGGTGAGATAAAAAAACACGAATTACTTAATTTTTTTTTTGTTGGACGATAAAAATGTAGACAAAAAAAGGTAGACAATTTGAAAGAGGAACCGCCGCCATTCCGAATTTGGAATTCTGAGTTGCCAGTAACCGTTACAACAATTAAACCAAATATATTAATAATTCACTTTTATCCCACGCTACCCTTCTAAAGCTAGTAGGTATTATTTAAACTGAAATACTTGGATTTTTATATGAATTTTATTATTACAATATGGTATTTTACTAAATATTAGTCCAATAATAAATCTTTGAGGCTTGTTTCATTTTCATCCCCTATTTATAATGATGATGCACTTTTATTAAATAAAGTATATAAGTATTGACATGTGTATATATAGTATATTTATAAGATAGTTGAGATGTAGGTAACTTCACATATCAATCAGGATAATGTATTTTATATTTAATTACACCACTATTCATTATTGAAGCTTAATAAAGGTTTCGTTCGTGCCAGTGTTCGCCTGGTGATTGAAACGATCACAAAGCGCCGTTCTGTTTTCAATTTTGTTTTTAAACTCGTGAATAGAAAAGTAACAACCAAAAAAATATTGTAGTACACGCACAGGAGGAGAAATTATATAGAAGAAAAAAGCGTAAAAGCTCGTCAGATGAGGCGATTTATGTTCAAGTCGAGTCGCGCGATTGTGAGATACTAGAAATTAACGCATACTGTCCAAATTTAGTGTCCTATTAGTGGCTCGCTCGCGTGCTATTCACCGGAATAGTCGCGAGAATAGTGAATAGTCTCTAGTATCGTACAACGGCGCGGCTAACTACGCGCAACTCTAATCACTTTGTCTGGACTAGCTCCAAGACAAACGGTAGGTGCGCGCGCAACCTTTTACCATGATAATCAAAAGCCTGCTCACTAGGGGAGTTCAACATACCTGCCAGCTGCGTCTCATCTCTGCGTATCGCCCTACGGCATACGAAACCATAGTCGAAGTGACTATCGACACAAATTACACTAAATATTTTTGCGATCTGTAACATTTTACCGGCGACTGTCGGCAAGAATTTTTAAAGTTCTCATCCAGTCCAGTACTATTTTGGATTATTTAAATACGATATGATTTACCTATGGTCGTTTGCAAGCACCGCATTAACTGCAAGGTTCTGTAATGCTCGGGCAAGTCATAGGATTTTAATGATTTATTTTTGGTGACGTCCCTATCATAACCAATATATTTATGGACATGGCATAGATCATGCTGATGGGTGACTTTTACCGCGATGGTTCTACTTCAAGCATATAGTGTTGTTTTAGACCATAGAGTTTATTGTTTTCTTAATGTAGGTAGTAAATATAGACTAGGGAAATAAAGTTTTAATAAATAAAATTACCTATCTGTAATTGTGGTCTCGGAAAATTAAATTTAGTACATTTTATTCACTCCAAGAAATCGCTCAGGTAAATATTTAATCTTGTATTACGATGCCTGGGCGCTTCGATCATGTGAACTATCAGTTTTTAATTTTTTTGTCGGTTAGTTTTTATTCCACGGACTAAAAAAATCAGACCTAAAGCCAAATCTAAATGTAGACCTGCTGTGTTTTGGCCACAGATTCTCATAGACTATTTGATTATTTATTAGCCCTGAGATTTGGTGCTTTATTTACTTGCAAAATAAATTAATAACGAATGTACGCTCAATAAAATTATGAATCCAGAAAAACGACAAGATAAAGTTATTTAATTCACTACGATTCAACTCTGTAACTACTTCTCGAGACTGGTTTTTTAATTTTGCGTTTAGCACACTTTTCTCTGAAGCAACAAATAATACGTCAAATATCTGCTAACAATTGTTATCTGTTATCTGTCTGTTAATTCTTGTTATCTGGTTTGTTTCATACTATGGATAATGTCTAAACTAAATTTGATTTCGCAAAATTAAATATAATTTTATAATTTTGATTTTTATATAAAATATATTGTGTACCCATTCAGATACATGTTTCAAAAACTTTTATATGCCGATAAAAGACTTACTCCAAACATATATATTTTTAGTGTATAACCATCAGCGCTTCGTCGTCAGCTTATGAAAGTGACTTGTACAGAAAGCACCTCTACTCAAATGATTTAACTGAATGCGTAGGGCTTAAGATTAAGCATAAAGCCTTATGAATTTAATAAAAAAATTTGTACTTGAAATGCAACAATAAGCAATCATTACTTTACTTATTATTTATGCTCCACAAGATACGCCTTATGAGGACAGGTTTACAGTTAAAACATCTCGTTTCAAACAATTGTTTTCAAATAAAAAAAAAAATTAGGCCAGACTTTTTTTCCCTTAAAATGGCGTTGGCGTTGGTACGCTCAGCCAAAGATATATAAAGGACAGGAAACCAAGGTACCTAAAATAAAAATTATCTGATAAATTTAGGGAAATAAAAAATAAGATCAGGAAAATAAGGCATGGGATAAAATATTATATATATTGCATCAGTGATACCATTGGTTTTGCTGATGTCCATGGGCGACAGTGACCACTTTCCATCAGGTGGCGCGTCTGCTCGTTTGTCGGCTATTAACGTAAAAAAAAAATTATGTTACGAAATACTATATAAAAATAGATAAGTAATCAAAACACTAATTAGTCTTCAATTTAATAATAATCTGTCACTATTGTTTAGATGTTTGCTTTATGGTCTGCTGTCACAATCAAATCAAATCATATGTTTCTGCCTAATACCTAGTAGATTAGGTCAATGTCTGCCTATTCGATGTAAACAAAGTTTTTTTTTTAATTAAATGCAGCACAATATCATACCAACAAAGTTACGGTAAATGAATAATTTTCACAATTTGTTATGAGATGAAAAGATGGAAATTCTTGGAGATGAATGTTTAAATGTAACATATAAGACAGAGGCTATGTCTTCGAGTTTCGTGGAGCCAGATATCGAGATAGAGGCTGAACCAGCAGAAACATCGTTCAACTGCACAGCCTGTGACTTGAACTTTGTTAATCACGCAAAGCTCGAAAGCCATAAGAAAAAAGTGCACAGTGATATCAAATTTCAATGTCCGATTTGCCACACCCATTTCGGTAGACGAGATCACCTACGAAGACATAATCGAACAGTGCATAGCGCTGAGAAACCTTCTATCTGCCCTGTATGCAATCTGGACTGCAAGGATCAAGAATCGTTAAGGCGACACGTACAGGAATGTCATTCAGACGAAAGCCAGTACTACTGTACTGAATGTCAATACAGCGCACGCGACCTCCAAGCTTTGGTATCTCATAAAAAAGCCCATGTTACCAATAAATACATTTGTGAAGTTTGCAATGCCCGCTTCAAACGGCAGGACCATTTGAACAGACACGTGAAGTCGTTGCATTTAAATGAATTTGTTACATGCGAAATGTGTAAACAGATCTTTAAAAGAAGAGATCATTTGCTTCGGCATAAGAGGGAGCAACATGGCATAGCACATGTTAGGAAAAAAATATATAAACAATAGGCTAACGTATGGAATAATATTTGGATTACCTTAATAGGTGCAATTGTGTAAATGATCGACATGAGAGTGAGTTCAGCGATGATAGGTAGCTACTGCAATCCACGGGACTTCTGTAACCACTCTCAAGCTAATGCTGAGCACCGAGTTGGATCGTAATTACCTCTAATATCACAATAAATGTTTTATAATGCTGTGTTACAGCAGCATGCTAAACAACAGCAAAAACGGCAATGGTTCTATTATTAAGACTCGGCCTCAATGTTTACTTATAGTTACTGTGTATTTACTTAGAGAAACAATTAAATATATCACAAGTACACCAAGAATGTCACTATTGTGAATATGAACTGCATATAACCATCAAATCACCTGGAAGATGTGGAAAAAATTTTTTTTATAAAAGAAAAATTTCAGTTGTACTTTGTAATAGTTGGTTGTATTAAGCTTTTTCACATAAGACTAACCCATTTACAAGTTTGTGTCACCAGATATAACATAAAATTCGCACCGACCCAAAAGGTAACATGAATTTAAATGTTTGCTTGTGTTATTCTCTATTTTACAATTATGGTTTGTATGACTTGTATATATAAATCATTAATTATTTAACTTACTTTAATTATTTTTTTATGCCAGTAATCATGTGATCATAGTGATCAGTGGATGCCTCAAACATCAGAAATGAACACGTTGATAGTCAAGAAAACAGTGAAATAATTACCAGATCTCAGATACTACAACCGAAACATGTTTTAAAGTTGCTCAAGTTAATTTTGGGAACCTTATTGTCACATATAAATACCATCATGATAAATTGTGTTAAAATTGGGTGACTGAGATATATCCCCTAAAGCACAAAGGCCAATTATTGAAAATAGGGTGCTGCTTATTCGTTGTTTATCAAGATATCGCACTATTAGGAGTCAAATGCAGGTCAGTTTGATGCAAGTTGAGACATGGATCTTACACAGCTGCTGACTGAAAATTGAACTGTACAAGACGGTCATTTGAAACTAATGTTCACACATAGTTTTATACTAAAATTGATCTCAATTCCATGTATGATTTAATATAATGAAATATAGTATTTTAAGAATTGTTTTGTATCATTTCAAGCTTAGAAAATGTATTAAGTTCCATTTTAATTAAAGTGTTCATTGGTGATTCAATAATACAAAAAAAAATTCATGTAAAAAATGTACCAACCAACTATTTATTAATAAATATTTTTAACTTATAGTATTTTACATAAATTTATTGTTCAGCACTTGGAGTTTAATTATGAAATAAAGTTACAAATAAAAAATTGTGTATCAAAGTTTTAACAAAAGAATTTTGTCTCTTCTCACAAGACAATAAGTAATTGACAGTTCTTGATACAAAGCACATGGAGTTCCACCCAGTTCAGTGCAAACTTATTCATAACAAACTTGAATCTATCGGCCTTTTGTAGCCACGTTTAAACATCCAGGTTTAACTGTGTGACAAGTGTTGTGTGCAACGGACTAAGATTTTCTCAAATATATACCAAAATTTATCTTCTATGTCTACAAAAGTGATTGGAGTCTAGAATGCCTCCAATTGAACTGACAATTTGAAGTTATCAGATATCAGTCCTAGGTTTGGGATTCTTTCTTTCTTTCTTTCTTCTTTCTTTCTTTTTTTTCATTTTTCTTTCTTCTTTCTTATTCTTCTTTCTTCATTTGTGATATGTTTTAACACAGGACATTTGTAGAACACCTTATTAACAATGTTGTAAAAATATTACAAAATTATCAACTGCAAATACTGATTTAAGTCGAGTAAATTGTATATGCAATAGACAATATATATATGTATGTAAAAACATTAATACTTATTAGTTAGCAAATAAGACATCAAAAATGTTTTGTCAAGTTGTTGGTTCATATCTAACTTAATCTGATAGACATGTTAAAGTTAATTAAAAACAAATTCATTCTTAGTAACACAAAATTATTCCGAAAACCTCAGTCAGTTTTGTATTTAGGAGACCTTTACAGCGGAACAAAGGTAACTTTGCCATATTCAACTATAACACATTCCTTTGAGATGTCTCTGTCGTGTGTTGCAATCCGCAAGACTGACTAGTAGTATGAAGTCAGGGATTTGTGAGTATTTGTTTGTAGTCATTACTTTGCCTAAAATTATTATCTTTTACTTAAATGTATTCACTTAAATGGTCCATAATCTGACACCATCATAATTTTTTGTGAACACGTGTTAGATGAGTCTGAAGGGACCTTCTAGCCTTAAACTTCAACGTGCAATGATCACACTCAAACATAACATTTTTAGAAGTATGTTTACTATTCTCGTGTTTGTCCAGTCTGTCTTTACTTGTGAACTTTTTATGACATTTCACACAAGTGTTCTCCGCTAACAATTGCTTTAGTTTCAAATGTCTTCGTAAACAGTAACGAGATTTGAATGTAATAGCACACGTTTCACATTTAGACTTGCTTTTCACTTGGTGTCGAGTTTGACAATGGACGTCCAAGTTGCTTTTTTTATTAAATACGATCTGACACTCGTTACACTGAAACGTGGCTTCCAGCTGCTGTAATTGGTGGTTCGTGGACATGTGCCGAAAGAAGTGGCTGTTCTGAGTAAACTTTAAGCGGCAATATTGACAGGTGTACACGAATTTACGCTCGTCTATCTTCAAGTCGACGATTTCGTCCTTCCTGTTTCTGGTCACTCGGATTCTGGGGCCGGTTCGAACTGGTTTCTTACTCATGGCGCAGTTTGTAGACCGCTTTTTTCCAGAATGATCACTAAGTTTGCATCACAATGATCAGAGATATATATTTGTTACAAAGCAATCGTAGAAAACACGTAAGCAACATCGAGTTTTCACCCCAGTTTAATACAGCTTCAATATAAACGTTCCCGGAAAATAGGGTGTTAAATGAGTATGTAATACACGACAGAGGTGATAAATTCAAATATATTTTCACTATTTGACGCACACTCGTCTAATCTCAAAATAAATTGGTCATCTGTTGATGTTAAAACAAATTGAATGTTGACGTTACTTGACTTCTTGTTACAGTTGACTTGAATACTGGACGCGCGATAAAAAAAGAAATGTCAAAAAGTTGTCTTTGTCAACCAGCGATGTCGCGTGCTTGTTAAACTTTCACTCGATTAATTATGTTGTGTTATTGGTCAACCTTGATTTTAAATTCCACAAATATTGGAAAAACATGTTGTACGACGAAGAAGGTTTCAAGCGATTAATTTAATATAGTTTCATCAACCACGTAGGTAGTCTGTGTTGCGGAAAATAAAATTATCACGAATGACTCTTGCGAACTTTTGCACGTTCTAAAAAAAACATATATATCCAATATTATTCAAGTTTTTCTAAAACCACTAAACTTTTACAAAGCTACCACGATTCCCGTACTACACTGGTTTCCATTTTTTTTTATAAAATCTCATCGTAATGGCCGTAAAGTTTACTGCATACCTTTTCTTTATGTAACTATTCGAAAAACCAGCATGCGAGCCACCTGATGGTCAATGCCGTCGCCTAAAGACTTCAGTAACATCAAAGTGAAGTGTTGCTTACCGACACTGCGACCGAAACACGTATGAACAGTTCACGGTCGATTTGAGAAGAAAGGTGGTAGCTAGCTAGTCGGTCAAATTACCACACAGCTTACTAATAAGAACCGTCGAGATTCAACTGGATGGCGCAGACCAGTGACCTGTAACAGCAGGATCCGTTCGCCATAGGCTCTTCCGTTGTTCAGCAGAGGTTGGCTTGGACTCAAGGATGGAAGGAACCTTACACCCTTTTAAAATTAACCGTAGAATATATTTTTACATATGTCGGTATCGTCGGAGAGTCAGTATTAAACGAGTATGTTTTGTTTATTTCTTGTTGAGCAACGGACTAATATCGCAGCTGAATTCATGAATTGCCGTATTGCGACAGCCTAGAATATTCCCCCCAATCCCATGCTGGTAAAACAGGGTGTCGTAAGAGGCGACAGAAGTCAGCCTGCTTGGTGGTAGGGCTTCGCGTAAAGATTATATTATCAGTATTATTATTAAGTCATTAATATTGTTACGAAGCTTCTCGAAGTCGGCAGGCTTACGAAGTTTTTGGAAGGGTGGCCGACCGTTACGATGAAAAAAAAAACAATGGAGGCAATAAAAGAGAAACCCAGGTAGTAATAAAAACTACCTGGGTCACTTCAGGCCAATCTGGCCCGTATGCCTTAGGCAAAAGGGGCGAGATTGGCGAACATGAGGGCCGAAACGAGGGTGTTTACCTGACCCACTATTGTTATGTCGATTTCCGGGAATTATTGTTGTTGTCGTTTATTTCAACGAAGGGCGTGGAAAAATCTGGAAGCCCGGAAATCGGTATAAATAGCGGGCAGGGTCGCCCACAGGGCATTCGGTTTTCGAATACGAAGCGAAGAGTTTTCTCCCTACGAAGCGAATACCTGCGATCTACGAGTGTAACTGCGTTTGTGAATTGTGTGTGAAGTAAAATAAAGTCTCTGCGGAACTATTGTGGCATTTTTACGAGCCTACGGATCCTGACACGTAACAATATTATTACTGGTATTATTATCTTTCCGTGAAACCTCCCTGGTTAGCTACCACCCTCCTGCTTGAGTCAGCCGCCAAACGACTCGTCGTGTTCCAGCTGGGGGTTTGAAGCCAGTTCTATCTTTCTTATCTTCTTCTCTTTTCCTAGCCGACAACGCATCAGTGATAACTTTGGTCTTGCTGATGTTCATGGGCGACGGTGACCACTTACCATCAGGTGGCTCGTCTGCTCGTTTATCGGCTATTAACATAAAAAAAAACGCTTATTCATTTATTCAACCCTGTGGCCCAGTTCGTAGTGGCTCTGCCCGCCGAGTGCCGGATCTCGGCCACAATTTTCAGGTGAGACATTATTATGGAACAGTTACATGTTAGTTCAATGGTAATTGTTATATCTGATTTATACACAGGGAATTCTAATGTGTAGGTTTAACTATATAACCCTTTATTTAATTATAGAAACCACAAAGAAACCATCACAAACAGCCACTACAACAGAAATGTCTGCTTCGCCCTTCACTTGGCAGAAGGAATTAATATTCTAAAGAACTATAGAATAGACAGTCTGAACAAACTGCCCAAGTCTAAAATAACGTGTACAACTTTGAATTTTTGACACCGGAAAAAAAGATATTCATACATCGTCCTAATTAATCGTAAGGTTAACTATAAAACTTTTAGTAAAGCTGCCACTGTTCTGTGGAATGCTCCAAGTTGGATTTTAAATGACATTTGCAACATATGGGTGTATCTGAGATATGTACTTTTATTCTAATTCATAGAACCATCAAAACCCATCTGCAAAACAAATGGGTGCTAATTAGAGGTTTTTTAATGATTCGTTTTTTGAAATCGATTTTTAATAAGTATGCTATTAAAATGTATAATAATAGTTTCCTACTAAATATTGCTTAAATGAGCAATGCAGCACACTCAGCGATCATTACATAATTAATTATATCTTATCTAGATGACATAATCGGTTATTTTCAATACAATCTATAGATTTATATCGGGTGTTAAATCACGTCCATCTCAAAAACAAACAAACGACACGTACAGGAAGTCGTAAAAACAATGCATTTACTCAATGATTTTTAGTTTTCGTTAGCGGTGTAAATAAGGCTTACGGTAAATTCATTTATATCCCATAAGGCAGTTTACGAAACAGTTACACTATAAAAAGATGTAAATTAAAAACAAAGTATAGTTTTAAGATTTTAAAATGGCGGTGCTTGCTGTCACGTTTACCGCGCTTTTTGGCGCGGTTTTATGTTTAAAAAATAATTTAATTGTTACAACAGAACAGGGATTAATTGAAGGAAAATTAGCGGTAAATGAATTATACTATGAGTTTCTCGGAATCAGATATGGCGTACCAATCAAATTTCGGGTGAGTGTTTTATTTTTATATTTATGCAAAAGATAACAAAAGTACAATGTGTGAAAAGGAAATTAATGAATGTTTAGGCTATGCTATCTCGTGAGCATTAATTGGGAATATATTTTCAATGTAATGTTTTACACTTTAGGGTTTTTAAAAGTGATTTAAAAAACTAGTCTTAAAAGTATCTCTCTCTAATCTATTTCTTAGTGTACATAATCATTATAATGTCTGAATTGAACGGACAGAAGAATTTAAGTTTGGTTATTAGTAATGTTAACGTTAAATATGTATGTACTCATTTTCATGCGACTCTTCCGTTGTTCTGGTTTAAAACAGATGATTTCAATAAAAAAATTGTTTGATGTGTACTTAGTTTTAGGAAATAAATTTTCTATTTTTATTCTTCTCAGTCTCCTGCACCTCCACCTTCCTTCTCAGGAGTATACGTCGCTGATAACAGAGCGGTGTTGTGCCCCCAATTTCCCACTTATGATCCTTTAGCAGCAGCGAGCGACAATGAGGACTGTTTAGTTCTAAACATCTTCACTCCATCGTTTACCAATACCAGTTGCCCAGTCATGGTCTTCATTCACGGCGGAGACTTCGGAGTAGGATCAGGATCGCCAAGCTTCTACGGACCCCAATATCTGGTTAGCCATGGGGTTGTTGTCGTGACTTTAAACTACCGATTAAATGTTTATGGATTCCTCAATTTGGACATCCCTGAAGCACCTGGCAATGCTGGTTTAAAAGACATTCGTCAAGCTTTGAGATGGATCCAAGAAAATATTGCTGCTTTTCAAGGAGACCCTGATAATGTTACCGTTTTCGGCCAAGGAAGTGGGGGCATAGCAACTATATACCTGACTCTCTCAGCGTCAACAAGAGGTTTATTCCATAGGATTATATCGGAGAGTGGAAGTCCATTTGCGCCTCAATCATTTGACTTAAATCCTTTAAAAACAGCGAGCCAAGTTGCCAAATCCTTGGGGGTCAAGACAGTAGACCCAGAGAAGCTGTTGAAAATATACACCGAAACAGAAGTAACAATTGTTGAAGAAGCAATCGAGAAGCAAATGAACCCGAAGTCTGTTTTTCTCCCAACTGTCGAATCAATTTTTCCGGATGAAGAGCCATTTTTTATTGATACGCCATACAATTTACTAACTACCAAGATCCCAAATCCAGTTCCTGCTATAATAGGATTGAATACTGTCGAAGGTCTCACAAGTACATTGGACTACAATACGATTAGCAGCCAAATGGACAGAATTAAGAATGAGGATTATTCAGCGTTAGACCAGAAAAGCTTCGCTGTGCCATCAGACGAAAAGGAGGAATTCAGGAAACTAATAAAAGAAACTTACTTCACTAACACAACCTGCGATGAAACCCTCGTCGGTGGTATCATAAACCTCAACACAGACTTCTCGTTCGTCGGTCCGATGTCACTCTTTTCAGAGCTCTACGCAAATAATTCAGATAACTCGATACATCAATACATTTTCACGTTCATAGGCAACAGGAATTTGGGGAGATTGTTGACGAATAGTAGCTTGGGTGCAACAGCGAATAGAGATGAGTTGTTTTACATATTCGAGTTGGAGAGGTTCCCGCTGCCGATGGACGAGGAAGACGCCAGGATAATCACGTTCATGACCATGCTTTGGACTAACTTTGCCACATTCGGGTAAGTTTGCTTTATTTTAGCTATCAAATGGTGCTAACATTAACATTGTAGGCATAAATAACGTGATTAAATGTTGAGACAGACTAATAAGTAGCGAGAGTGATTATTATTATTATTATTATTATTCTCTTTCTAAGCACCCAGTCGGGTGCTTAGAAAGAGAATAATAATAATTCATAGAGTAATGTAATTTCAAGCATTATCATTGATGTAAATGTAAAGCGTTATCTATGTACAAATACTAATAATAAAACTGAATGAGGTTGGATCGGTACATAGAATAATTTTTGGGGAAATTTTAATGTAAGTAAAATTTGTTATCAATACATAGTTTTTTCCAATTTTTTTCTGTCCGTCTGACTACGTATCACAATAAAAGTACTAAACAGATTTGGATATTATGTGGCATTTTAGTAGCTATATTATGGGTCATAATGTAGAGTACATTTTATCCCGGGAAAAGGTTTTCCCGCGGGATAAAATTATAAAATGTTGACTGTCTACCTGCAGCTGTCATAATAAATTATATTAGTATGTTTCTAATTCATAAAACTAGAAAAATCAATTTCTAAATCAATGCTGGTGCTATTTGTAAGCGTCAAAGGTTTTCTGAAGCGAAGCGAGGACGGGAGAGAGGTTAATAGTTAGGACATAAATTAGTTGTAAAAAATTTAAATTTTATTAATATTTAACTCTTTTATACACATGGGATTCATCTATTTTTAAAACCAAACCACCGCGTGTCCTACTGCACGGCTCGGGTTTTCTCCTACTGTGGGTGAATCCACAGTTCATCTACTGGCCAAGAACTCTCTATTACAGAGTTTCCGTCATAAAGATTTTCTTCACCTAAACGAGTGATAATTAATTTTATATACCGACATTGATAAATTAGAGGACATTCAGGAGTGGAATCTGGACACATGTGCCGGAGTTGAACACTCAAACCAGATTTGGATAGAACACTCTTGGGGTACAAGCTCCGCTATGGGGACAAAACCGTCTTCGTAGCATAGCTTCTTAGCAAAAATGAGCTATCTTATCTCCAGATCACCAACACCGGACCCCAGCAATGGCGAATGGCTGCCACATCCCCACCAGTTGGCCTTGAGCCTGGAGCCCCAGTACGTGGCGTCGCTCACCCTGGACCGGGCCCTCTTCTGGCGAGCTCTATACTATAAATATGGCGCAGAAGTCTTAGCTAAAGAACTTAATGAAATCTAAATCCGACCAAACCCTGCATATATCGAAATCCGCGAATTGTGAAATCATGGTTAGATTGTATGTGTGTTACTTATAAAGCCGTTATTTCGAGTTACATGCCTCGCACTGCGCTTGCCTAACCTAGCCTATATGATTGTTGATTGATAGTAAACTTATTATCTTTTTAACGTATAATAAAACTATAACAAAATTGACTTCAAATAGTAATATTTTAACAAAAGAAAACGACTTCAATTTCGACTTAATTTATAAATGAATTTCGAATGGGAATGGGCTAATCCCTAAGGGTGGAAAATTTAATATCTTATTTTCTCCTTTAGGGTTGGTATTTTACTTCAAATTTAAATAGGACTAAACAATAATATACAACTCTCAAACAAAAAAAGAATTATCCGAATCAGATAATAAATTATTGAGTTTTAAAGAATCGGTTAACCTAACGGATGCGTTCTTCCCGCCATAAACACAATGCGCGGGAATTTTGTTTTCATAAATCAAATTCACAGTTAAAAAAAATTATGTATTGTAAGCCCATGCTCAACTACTTTTAGTCCGCGGAGATCATTATAATAGTTAAGTTTAGCATAATAATTATCATTGATTATTGAGTTTAAACAATTTATGGTTAGACAACCCCACTCCTTAATATTATAACAATCTCACAGCGCTCGATGGTAAAAACGGTTAAGCTGTACAGTGCTTAAATTAATCGTGTTGTTAAACAGTTTGTTTTGATTTACGTATTAAGTAAATTATATTTTTAGAATAAATAAGAAATATTTAATATAGTATTAATTGTTTTATTCGTGCCTTTCCCTTAATCTTTAATAATAATGCCCAAGAATAAGTTTTTACTTGCACGAGCATCTTTATTATTAAACTGTGCGGTACAATGACCAGAGACCTCTAACAGAAGGATCGTTAAATAGCCCTGGTCGTTGTTCAGCAGGATACACTTCGAGCAGAGGAAATTGTATTAAACTGTGCGGTACAAAGGGCAGCGACCTCCAAAAGGAGGGTGCATTATCAGTTCAGCAGGATGCAGCAGGAGCAAAGGCAGTTGGTACAGACGATTAAGATATTGATCCATCTTAAGACAGATTCCACTTGTTACACCGAAATGTCTTTGTTACCCTAAATGTTTGAACGTCAATTATCTACTTCCCTCCCGGACGACTAGTGTGTAAATTCTGGTCGCAACTCTAAATATACAATGTTGTAAATTAAAATTTAAGATAAACTTTCATATCTGAGAGTTTGACGTATTGTTCTCGACAGTGTGTGATTCTGCCTACCCGCATTTTACCAGCTCACCCCGCAGTGTGCTACACAATGGCCTTAACCGTTTAGGTCAGAAAGTTATGGAGCGCGATGATACTGCTGATGGTAATCCTTGTTAGGATTATGAAAAATAATTTTAGTAATTACTCATCTCTATATTGTAAATAATGTTGTCGTAACGCCCTCTATACAATTCAACAGAGACGCATTACGGGAGCTGCAATCCGCAAAGACGATGATGACACATCACCGCCAGCGTCATCATAGGACCACGACTACTCTGTCAAGAGTGTACGACTGAGGAAATCAGCAAACATTAAATTATAATAGATGGGACGACACTGTTCGAATAAACCCATTATCGGACATTTACGTACCCACACTCATAGTACTAAATCGCTTTTTCTCGTCAAATTACGTTTATAATGCTTACATGAACAATATTTTGAAAAAAAAACATCCATATCATACTTAAAATATCATAATTAAAAGACAACGGATCATTGTAATTTTTTATTTATTTTGTATCTTAAATCAATAATAAAAAATCCGTACTTTATTTTAATATAAATTTTGGTTTACAAATATAGATGGCGTTATTAAGATGAAGGATGACAGTTTTTGTATTTTAATATTGTTAATTGTTGTGATGTCCTTTTTAGAATCCGATATTATTATATTATTTACCTAATATTATATAATACCTATTATTTGCCCGGTATTAATTTTATTTTAGTATATCTGTCCAATGCCAGTAACAACTTTCAGCTTGCTCTCAAAACAAAACGTGTCAGCAATTAATGGCACTTGCTAATAACCAACCACACACACATCGGGTGTAAGTGACTCCATCCAGGAATCTGAATCAATCTCCTTTGTTATGTGCTGTTTTTTATCTTCTCTGACGAACATCGAACGGGCGTAACGGTCGCTGAACTCTGTAACTCCCAGTTTGATCACGACAATGCTCACGCAAGGTGATAGTATCTTTACCCACTCCTTGGGTTGACGTCGACGTAGTCATATGTACCACTACACTTGAATTAATAATGGTATTTATCATTATTATAATAAATAAACCGCATTATTATCCCACTTCTGACTTTAAGTTTTCTAAAAGTTTCACTTCTACTGCGTGTGAACTGCACACGCTTTTATTTTGTATGTTTTTTTTTCACGGACGAAACTTAGTTGGTAGTGACAGGTACAGTTTTCGCCGAAGTTGACATTTGTATGACAGATAAATGGGTGGAAGATGATTGTCTATGCCACACACAACAAGCAATCAGTGCAAGGTTTGCATGTGTAGCGTCGGTTTATTTTTTACTTTCAAAATAAAAGTTAGCTTTAAAAGTTTTTTCTGAGATTCGAACTCAACACTCGCTCAGCAAACAGCGTTGCCATCGAACGGAATCCAGGGTTACTTGATGTCAGACATCTATATAATCGCACCCTTAGAATGAAAGGGACTTAACTCAAAAATTGAAATTTATGGGAAATAACGAAGAAAATTTTCAAAAATTAATTTTAATTTTAAAGAGACTGATGTATGAGGTTTTCCCTTTCTCACTCATAATTCGGGTTCTTTTTCACCACGGGTTCTTTTTTCACTAAAAGAGTAGGCTTTTTTAAGTAAATTTATAGTAAAATCTGGAATTTCAGGAATTTTGAGTTAAGTCACTTTCATTCTAAAGGTGCGATATCTTCATAGAGATGAAAAAAAACAAAAGTTTTTGAACAAATTTTATTAAAAATCTACTAAAATCGTGAAAATGTTTGTTAACAATACATAAGTGTACTAAATTAATTCTTGCTTAAATATTTTATAATACTTTAATAGGTATTCGAACCAAACTAAGAGTATTTGCTTAACGGGAATATTTGGTTGAATGAGAATTCCATACAGATTTAAGACGCAATCGTAGACGTAAACGAACTCGATCGATAAATACATCCAATTAACTTATTTTATTTTACTAAAATTTGATTATTTTCAGCTAATTAACATTAAATTATGATGACAAGATAATTAGAAATAGTTATATTTTCTAAAGGAATAGCATTATATAATAATTAATTAGTGGTAAAGAAACAACGTATTAAAAACATTAATAATGATAAAAATATATAACATTTAACAATGAGTCTCAGTCAGTAATAATACGTGCCACAACAGTTATTATAGTTTGAATATTGATAAAAAATACGGGTTTGTTTAGTTAAAATATGGAGGATACCATAGGCATCAACGAAAACAGTTCGGGGTGTATTTGGCCCGTTACGTGAAAATCTGTACTCATCGTGTGAAACGAAACGTAGACAATTTGCGATAAGTTCATCGTTAACGGGCTAAAATGTTTAGAGGCGACTAAAAAATAGTTTTTTCCTACCTTAAATAAATAAACTTCGTGATCTCTCTATACTACTTGATGCGTAAGAAGACGACGAACTGCGATTGATTTAATTCGGAACTTGTATAGATTCAAACATTGCAGAAAAACTCGATAGCGCGATTCAAGTTTTGACACGCGACTTAACGTCAACATGTGTCGCCCACAGTTTTCCCGCCATCACTTACATTTCTCCACTTCAACTTGTCAACACTGTCACCAACATTGATTCCATAGTGGTATTATACATAGAGTAGGGGAAACATACCTACGGCTGCTTGTAAGCGGAAACGTCCGACGGTTAGAAAGAGAAATAAGATTGCGGTACCCTATCTGTCTCTTTCTACTAAAGCATGCGTATTAAAGAACAGCTTGTTTTTCAGATAATAAAATTGAAACAAAATACAAATTACACACTTTTTGTCATTTTATAAACACATACATTATCAACCGCAGAAATTCAATTACAACAACAACCCGTCGAATCATTCTATTATGTTCACTTTTCTCGCTAATTGCACATGCGCAAGAAGAGAGAGATAGAGAAGGCACCGCAATCTTCTCTCTTTTAAACCGAAGGACAGTTGGAAACCTAGCTTCCCTGCTCTATCTATAATACCTCTGTCTAATTCATACCTCTTTTCTCTATTAAATAACAATCTTATAAGTAATATATCAATAAAATTCGATTTAATTTATTTAATTACGTTTCACTGTGACTACATTATATCAGGGGTCTAATAACAAAGGCGGCAAAGTCCCATATAATGTCAAACGTTGATTTTAATTTTATCGACTATAGCAACACTTTTCTTACTGGATCACTTTGAGAGATTCTAACAAATCTGGCTAAATCCAATAGATTTTCAAGCATAAAGTAAACGTTTTAAAACAAATCCAGTAAAGTCCCCAAATATCATAACAAAACTAGCAATGTCCGTTTCGACCAATCAGAGACGAGCAGTTTCAATGGCCGTTTGTAGCGAAACTACTCAGTGCATGTCATGTTTTTCTTTGATTTATAAGTGTTTAAACATCCGATTACAATTTAAAAAAGGTGAAAAGATAAGGATGGAGCGCAGACCTACAGTTGTGCCTACAAATAAAGCCCGGAAAAGAACTGCGGATCCCAAAAACTGGAAGCAAAATGTGGCAAAGAAACGAAGGTCAGTAGTTATTTTGTTTAGGGTTGTACCTACCTACATCAAATTATTTTCCATAATTACCTAGGTATGCACGATACAATAATATTTGAAAACATTATAACTTTAGATTTAATAAAAACGTGTGTGTAGGTACGTATATGAGTGTATGAACGTTATAAATTAGGTAAAGTAAGATAATATTAAAACTGATAACTAGGGACTTGTTACAAATAAATACATTAAAGTGTTCTTAGTTCTCTCATTCGCCTGATTTGTGTACGTATACATATATCTAAATCTAGAAACGCACTATTGTGGCATGTCATTTAAAGGTATTTATAATTTCTTTTTTTCTTTTTAGATATGAACCATCAATATTACCCGAGCGAATTATTTGTACTCATAAAAAGGGATTTCAGTGCAATTCTTTAAGCATGGATGATATCATGAAATTTCATACAGCCTTTTATAAAATAGCGACTAAACAAGCACAGGATACCCTTATTCAAAAATACACCAAGAGTGTTCCAACAAAACGTAAAAGATCACGAACGAATACACGCACCCCGAAAACTTTTACTACGAAGTTTTACATACCTGTAAAAAATAAACCTGTCCTTGTATGTCAAAAGGTTTTCTTAAATTATTTAAACATAAAAAAACACAGAGTTCCGACTGTTATTAGAAAACATTTTAAGACAGGAGAGTGCCCTATAGAGAAGCGAGGTGGTGATCACAGAAGTCATAAGTTTATAGAAAAAAGGAACGGCATAAAAACTTTTATTCAGTCATTAAATTGTTCAGAATCTCACTACTGCCGTGGCTCCACGTCTGTTCGTCATTATTTGCCTGCGGAATTAAATATCTCAAAGTTGTATAAGATGTACAAGGAAAAGAATGTTCAGCCGATTGCTACGAGATTGCTACGATTTTTCCGAAAGGTTTTTAATACGGAATTTAATTTAGGATTTGGATCACCAAGAACGGATATCTGTTCCATGTGCCTGCAATTCCAAGAGCAAATCAAAGTTCAAGCTGATATCGCTAAAAAGACAGAACTGATGACTTTAAAACGAGTACATTCTCTTCGAGCAAAAGCTTTTTATGATGTTTTAAGATCAAAGCCTGAAGGAGTTATTACATTTTCATTTGACTGCCAGAAGAATCAACCATTACCTAAATTGCCTGATCAGTCCACCTACTATAGTAGACAATTTTACATTTATAATTTGACTATAGTACAAAGTAGTTCGAAGGATAATTTAACTAAAGAAAATGTATTCTCGTATGTATGGAGTGAAGAGCAATTTTCAAAAGATTCGAATGCAGTGGCTTCTGCAGTTTACCATCGTCTTAATGCTACAGATTTAATAAACACCCACACAGTTAGATTGATTTCCGATAGATGCGGAGGTCAAAATAAAAATTCGATTCTTATTGGAATGTGTTGTAAGTGGTTACTTCTGCATTCCAATATAAAAAAAATAGAAATATATTTCCCCATAACGGGCCATTCGTATCTACCGGCCGATCGAGTTTTCGGTCATATATAGAGCGTGAAATCAAAAGAAAAGATGTAATAATCCAACTACAAGAGTATCAAGACATCATTTCAAATCATGCTACAGTAGTACTCATGGGTTTTAATAATTGCAAAATGCTCGATTGGAAAGGTGCTGTCGAGAAAATACTGAAACCTCCAGGGCAGTGGCATTTTAAATTTATGGAATCCAAACGTATAATAATCAAACGATGCCGCAAACATACTAACAATACATTAGTACGAGGTGAAGTGTTCTATAAGAGTGATTTGGGAATATTTCGTAGTACGTGTCGGCGAGGAAAAAATATTATGATGATTACGCCACATGAAATTTCGCAGGGTGTCACAATGAAATCCCAGAAAATTAATGATGTATCTGCATTACTTTCTAAACATTATGGATCGGACTGGCAAAATATTAACGAACTAAGTTACTACAAAAATATTATAAATCAACATAATGAAGATAATAATGAAGGAGAGATTAATAATGAAGAACATAATTATTGCGAGTCTCGCACGGAGAACTCTGCTTTAATGGTTTAAAGTGGTCTTGTATTTTCTCATTTTATTGAAGTAAATTCAAACATTTCGAATTAATTTAATGTTATATTTTGACAACCCTGACCGTTGACTGTTAAAATAATATTCTAACAAATATGGCAAAGTCACTAACCGTTCATAACAAAAACTGAAAAGTCCGTCCTTAACTAACAAATATGGCAAAGTCCATTAAATTATTTAAGTTTTTAAATTTACCGACTTGTTTTAGCATTAAAATATAGTTTGAAATCAAGTATATCAAAATTGTTTATAAGAAAATGCATTACAACAGTAAGTATGTAATATCCTTTAAAAGTTATCTGATTTTTATTAATGACGTAAATTTACTTTAAACGGACTTTGCCGCCTTTGTTATTAGACCCCTGATATATAACAATGTCGAACATAAAGGTTTACTTATAATTATTTAAGATACTTATATTTAAGTCGACAAATCATTAAGGCACTACTTTAGTGATAGTATACAAATGCAAATGCAATTTATATAGCAACTACTTTACTACAGCAACAGTCAATTTTACAGAACAATTTGAAAAGTTTTTTTTACTCTTAATTACGTTAGTGTAAGTCGAAAAAAGTTCAAATTGACAAAAGAAAAAAAATATTGCTTTATTCCCGCCTAAAATGACAACTGTATCCAACAGCGCGAAATACTAAACGACAGTTTTTGAACGTAGAAAATAGGACCTACTGCTAAATACTACATGTTAAATATATTTATTGATTGAAATACACAATCGTTCACAATACAAATACGTTTTCCTTTATTGTGCTCCATCTTACCAAAGATAAAATTTTTTATTCCCGCCAACTATGATATCAAACTATAGAGTACAGTTAAATCCACAGACTTAGTCATATAACGTTTGACGTTTATTTTATAAAGCTGCAGCAACAGCCGAATCGAGGCCGAGGAAACATCGGCTGTACAGCCAATTAACCCGAAACTTCTTTTCTTCAACTGGAGCTATCCGAGTCGGAATCACTTGTTTGTTTTCTCTTGCTTTTCTTTTTGTCTCTGTGTGTGTTACGTTTGTCCCTGTGCCTGTGAGGGCTTCGTCTAGGGCTCCGCCTCGGGCTCTCGCGCCTCACTTTGTGATGTCAAATGCCCGAATCGTCAGTTGTGTGATGAATGTTGTTTAAAGATTCCTCAGACGATTCGGATTTTTGTTTTTTCTTTGACCTGAAATTAATAAATTTCTTAGAGAACAGCACAGTGTGTTTTATTATTTTTATAAATCCAATCCGACATCAACTAATTTGTATTGTTTACCTGTACAGAAAAATTACATGTTTATTGTTTGAATTTGAAACTAGGTAATTACCAAAAGCGGACATATGCCTAGGTGTTCTTCAACAGTCAACAATACAAAAGTGGAAACAATAATCCTAATTATAACCAAAAGAATTGCGTATGTGATACAAAGTGACTGATCTATCTAAACAAATTGTTAAAATATATTTTTAATATCTTTGACAGTTTCAGAGATAATACTTAAATGTCACTTTGACAGCTCCATGGAAACTTTTATTAGATCCTACGCATAAGTCATGATTATACAATATGAGTGTATAGTCTATGATGAGGACTTTCGAGAAGAAGTGGATCCATCGCTGTGGTGGATGACATGTTTAAGACGGTGATCACTAACCATCAAATGACCATCTGTCCGTTTAGCTGCTTATCACAGAGTTTAAAAACTGCATAGTACGGTAAAAACTTAGGGACGCAACACATTGACAGGTAGAAACGCACACATATTTGTATCAACACGTGTTTTATTTGTGTATGGAGTTTTAAATCAATTCTAGGCTGAAAGTAATAATTTTGAACTTAAGACGTATGATAAAAATATACCGAAATTCGACCCCAACTATTAAGTAGCGCGCTGATTACTTTTTTTTTATTGGTAACACTGAAGCTCGCCCAAAAAAAAATCCCCAAACAGACGAGGCAAAAGATTTCTCATTACGTATTGCTTAATATAAAGATAATTACAATGAGTCCTTACGATTTCTTAATTTCGTTGTCAACCGTCACCTGGTCCTTGAAAAACCTGCTCAGCTCCAACTCCTTGATCTCATCAGAGTTGGTCAGGATAATGGCCCTGAGGGGAACAGTGTGAGAGATTAATATTATTATTATTTATTTATTTTTGACATCAACAACTTGCTTACAGTTTTACACCAGGTACAAATGGGAATTTATATTAATGGTTATATGTTAATAACTTAAAGTTAGGTGGCAACACTAGTGCCATTGCTAAGAGATAGGGATGTTATGGATATGAAATTTCGGATCCGAATATGGATACGGATATATGAATAATGTTTTACGGTTTCAGTTACGGTTACGGATATAAGATGATTTAGGACTTGTAAAAAATGTATTTACAAATTAAGAGTTTATTGTCGGATATTCAATAGTTTCGAATACGGTTACGAGCTTCATAACATCCTACTCGATATGTCGACTGGCCGCTGATTCGAAGCGTCCCTGCGACCTCAAATAAGTCTAGCTCTGGGTATTTTATTGTTATGGCAGTCATCAAATACTATTATGAGTTTTATAATTTTTTTTATTTGGAAATAACAGCATCCAGACCAATTCCGCACAGGTTTAAACTTATGTAATTGCCATGTGTTGTTTTAAAAGATGCGCTGAGGAGTTTCTTTCGCCGGTTCTTCTCCTCGATGTTAAAGCACCGTTCTGTAACGGTAGTAGAAGCAAAAATTGACGTGCGTAAATAAATTTCCAGAATGTATAAACGATTAAATGATTTTGAAATTTACAAAGGTTAATTGGAATCTGTGTACTTTGGGATAAGAAGGTCTTCTGTCATCTATCCTTAAATCAGCGCCAGCCTCCCGATCTAGTGGTTCAAATTAAAAACTACGGGGATTTTAATGAGATTTTCATCAAAGAGCGTAAATCATGAGGCCTTACTCTCGATCTCGTGGTTCAAATTAAAAATCACACGGATTTTAATGATATTATCATCAAAGAGCGTAAATCACGAGGCCTTACGTGTACACGTTAAGAATCCACTAAGCGACTGACAAAAATACCTAGGTTGTTTTTATTGGCTGTAAACGTAGTTATCACACAGGGTTTACTAGTTGGATATTTTATTTTACCTTTTGAAAATGAACGCTCCTCAATTAAATGCGATTATTTTATTGTGTCGTAAGGAAATTTAATATATTTAAAAACACGGTCGCAAAGACCGCAGTTAATTAGTTGAAACGACGTGCAGGTTTAAGCCGGAAGATATATAACGGCTTGTACTTCACTTACCCACCTTACCTGGCTTTACTCGTACTTCGTTGTGCGTACCCGAAGCCCAGCAGTAGGACATTAATTCGTTGTAATGATGCCACGGGTTGGTTGCTATATTTAAAAACCAAAATCACCTATATTCACACTAGCTGGCTCGGCAGACATTTTTCTGCAATGTATTCCCGGAATGCAATCTCAGCGCCGCCTACATAATCCAGTATAAATATTACCATCCAAAGATCCACTTAAAAATCAGTCCAGAAGTTAGGTTAGGTTGGAAATTCAGAAACATGAAACGGGAAAAAAATTTGTGTATAAAATATTTAATTGTATTATAATTTAAGTCACTGTATGACTTCTCAGTACATAGTTTAGATATAAAACTAACCACAGATAACTTCCCACAGACATAACTATAGCGACAAGCTAAACCCGAGGGCGAAGGGCGACCGCCGTCACACCCCTGTAACGCGCTAGAGCTTGCCATTGTCATATCGATTAATTTACTGTCACCAACCCCCGCATACATATTGTCTGTTCGTTTGTCCGCTGTTCATATGAAGAAACCATACGCAGACAAATGATCCTATAGCACAGTTGGCAATGACCTTGTCTACCGAGCGAGGGGTTTTGGGTTCGATACCCCGGCCGGGGCAGATATTTATGTGACAGATAAATGTGTGTGGGTCGTGGGTGTTCGTGATATGATACTCGTGGACGTCAATGTCAATTGCAATACAGAGAATTCTAACGAGGCTGTGTGAGTGTGTGAAATTTTTTTTAAGGACAAATCGCGTTTAATAACCACTTACCGTAAAAGTTATACACGTGGACATTTGCTACTGTCTGAACTGGTTCTGAATACAGACAGTTGACACATTGAGTCGTAGCTCAACGTTTAAACAGCTCACAACTCAATAGATATCACTCATAAACTCATATTTCAATGATCAATTGCCAATTACTCAGTTTAAAGACGCAGCGGGCACGCCACTAGTTGAGTCAATCTCCAAATCGGTCTCACAACTCTCAAACGCCTGAACCTCGAGCTGATCTGTAGCTCAGACTTTTTTAATCAGTTACCCATTCTACTGTGTACATTTACTTACAATAATTGTCCATTATGCGTCCATTATGTCCAGCTGATATAAATAAAAAGAAAACATATCGATGTCTCAAACCATCGACAAGTTCCCTCCCTAGCAGGGTGCGCCTAATGATCGTCCGCGACAAACAAAAAGATTGACCGACGGCCATTATATATATGTGTTGGTTAGTCTGAGTTAGATACGAGCTGCGAATAATGGAGGAACATTTAAGTTTAATTTTTTTTAGTTAATATTAACACAAATGCATTACATTGGAAAATTAACATTACGAGTTACAAAACTATACTAATATAACAACACTTCACCGAGAACTATTGTTTACATCAGGGATGTTATGGAACTTCGTAACCGTAACCGAAGCTATCGGATAGCCGAAATGAAATTATATCCGAAAGCGTAATCGAATCCGATAAAAAAGTTTAAGATAGGGGCATAGTTTAAATGAAATACGTTATGACGGGTTTTTGCCGGCCGGTAAGATGTACTAGCCGGATCGTTCTCCTTTAAGACAGTATTTATTATTTCATTTTGAGAGCTTTAATTTTTTTTCATTGATTATAATATAACATATTACCAGGAAATATAGTCAATCTTTGTTAATACATTATATTATTTTTCCAAGTTGCAAATCATCTAATATCCATATCCGAAACAATCGGATAAACCGAAATAATTTCATATCCGTAACCGTCAGGGAAACCGGTAAAGTGTTATCCATATCCAGATCCGAAATTTCATTTGTATAACATCCTTAGTTTGCAATACAATACGCTTGCAATAACATTCAGTGTAAGCAAGAGGCGATCTTGTCGCTCATAGCGTTCTCTTCCAGACAACCTATAGGTAGCACAGGACATTTCGAATGATACGAAAAAAGGAGACAGTTGATGCAGAACTACATATATCTTATTAGTACATTATATCATATCATAAGTATTATGACGTAAACAAATATTTTAATTGTGATAATCTATACATATAATAAAATTCTAACTGATCGCTTTCTGTACATGAACGATATTAGAGAAAAAATATTATTAGGAGCCTTTGTTAACGCAATAGAACACAAACTAATAGCTGTTAGTATTTTTGTTTGTCTGTGTGTTAGTGCGCGCTAATCTCAGAAACGACTTAACCGATTTCGTTGTGGTTTTTACTAATGTATTGATGCAATCGTCACTTAACATTTAAAGTTAACACTTAACATTCGTTTCATTGCAATCCGTCCACAAATAAAAAAAATTATAAATTAAAAATCAGTTGTAAAACAGTGTAGGTGCTATTTCTAAGCGTAAGGTGTAGTTTCTGAAGCGAAGAGAGGGTTGTTTGCTTGTGAATTAATATAATTTCAATCTGTTTCTTTTAACATATCATAAGTAATATGTTAATATAACCAATTGTAAGCAAAGTTATTGCACACCCGCCCAGGGTCGATCGTTCTGGACTAATTTGTCAATTATTGTACGTAATATCTCTTGTATCACCAAGAGTGACCAATATTTTTTTTATATTTGTATGATTTTAAAGTTTCATTATAGATATACTTTGTTATCGATGCAGAGGCCTCAACATATTTTTGGAACATCTGTCTGTATGTTTGTCTGTCCACGTGTAATATTAAACCATTGGACGGACTTAAGCATTGGTGCATTTCTAACTTATATTTATTATGGGTTATGAAGGAGGATAACTTCCACCCCGGGAAATAAATCTGTCCCCTTGTACGAAAATATTGAGAATACTTACCTAATTCTCCCTCCATCCACCCGCTGCTGGTTCCTGGGGTCGCTGATCATCGCTATCGAGTTCTCTCCGGCGTCAGCGTTCCTTTTGTGTTTCTTGGCTTTATGACTCCTGTAGAAAGGGTTACTGAGCTCTATTTCGGGTGTACACTACTCCATCCAGCCCGCACCACCCTCCCGGCTCGGGGTGCACCCTGCCAGACGAGGGTATGGCGACCGGTCCCTCCAAGAGGGAGTTCCAAAGGGATTTCACTAGGATCTACCAAGCAGTTTAATCCCGACACTATCCGTGCAAAGTGATAAACTTGCCTTCCTCATTAACTATTACCTATCATATTAATTTTATAAAGAAAGAGTTGGCACTTTTACTTGGCATTTCCTGATCAACACCGGATCAGTGATACCTTTGATCTCGCTGACGTTCACGGGCGACGGTGACCGTTTACCATCTGGTGGCTCGTCTGCTCGTTTGTCAGCTGTTAACATAAAAAAGTCTTGCCCCATATCGATGCCCACATAAAGTAATTGCAGTATATCTCCTCAGTCCCTAATGACTAACATAAAGATCTGGCTTGCCCATGAAAATGTAATTAAAGATACTTGCTTATGTTTCCTCTCCTTGTGTTTTTCCTCAGCACTCCTGTGCTTCCGTTTCTTCCGGTACACAGACCCACCGGTACCCTCCTCCACCGTCTCGAGGTGGAGGACATACAGCCGGTATATTTGCAGCAGAATTACCTGCATAAAGAATTCGGTACTCACTCATCGTGCAATTGTTGAGTCTGTGGGGATCTCATTGGTGATCACGTAAAGCGTTCATTGACCAAAGTTTCGTGTTGTTCGTGTTAGGCAACTAAGACGCAGTCGGGGATGACACGAAGTAATAGCAGTAAGATTTCATTAGTGTCGTTGGGGGCACGATAACTCGTCGCTACGGGTTATCTGCACATGGCAGTCATTAAGACATGTTGGAGACATAATCTGTTATAGTTCATTTAGTCTATACAATATTTTTGATAGCGCGACTTATCTGTGGTACGTTTTCTGCCGCTAAGATTGTGAAACTATAAACTTGTGTCTCAATAAAAAGGATTTTGATTTGAATTCATTTTTTACATGACAAATTACAGTCCAAAATTAACTTTACTATACCAGGTCATGTTGAATGTCTTTAGAAGGTATATGCATCTATTATGGTAAAAAAGGTAGTTGTCAATTGGTCAATAGCTAGAGGGGGTAGTTGTTAAGTGGGGAATCTTATGACGAACAGAGTCAATCTTGTCACGCACGTGGTACGGATCGGACGCGCGGCTGCGTCCGTCGCTCTGAGGACAGATTATATAGTGTATTATTCTGCACTATAGTGTTCCTCAGGAAACGCATCACAAAATGTTGTATTGCACACATAAAAACACTCACCAAAGTGTTCTTGCAGGTGAAAAAGATATTCATGTAGTTGATGATCTTGTAGTGCGCGATGATGAGGAGACGGAAGGCCAGGAATGGAGCGTCTTGAAGCGCGATATTCATGATGATAGCGCACACTTCGATTGAGCAGCAGCACGCGCGACTGGTATTCCTGTGGACCGGACCCTTGGATGAATCCCCTCTGGATTTTGATAGGCGATGGAACTATTGTCCAACTTCACAAATCTTTCCAAAGGCATCCATTACAGCAATACTGGCATGAGTTACTAGTCAAGCAAATACAAATGCAATTGCTCTACCAAGATCCGTTTTTATCGACAAAACTCTAAACATGTCTCCGTCATTAACTTGCTGGCTATTAGCGCACGAGTACACTTAACAGTCAGACAAGCAGAAGGGCCACATGATTGTAAGTTACTGCTACTAATATTCCGCAACGTCAAAGACCGTCATCGTAATGTTGACTACCAAGAGAGAAACGGAAAATTCACTTTTATCAGCATTCAAGGGGAATCCGATAGGTCTAAACTGACTTTACAATAGGTGGTAGGTAATTTAGCATTTAAAGAATCTTTGGATATTTATCATGAAATAATTATATTTTAATTTCTGACATATCTGTAACCAGCTCCAGCCTCACTAGTGTGTTTACTGCGACAAGACTCATCTCGCGTTCTTCAATGTCAATTTCTGATGAAATGTCCGATGTCTTGTTAGACATGATCTGCATATTTTTGCAGAATTTCGACCATATTTTTAATAATATATCTATAAAGATCTGTTTAATGATAATACCAATAGAAGACTGTCAATTTTATTCGTTTTGAAGTAAGTGCTGGACATGATTTCAAAGTTGAAATCGTAATGTAATTTCACAATTTTATTTCAATCGGATGAAGGATATAAAAATAAAGGTGATGGCTTTAAAGAGACATGTCTGACTTTTGGAAAGAAAATGGCATCAGTGGCAAGCGTGCTAGGCCTGCTAAAGCTGCGAAGAGTTTCTTTCGTCGTTTCTTCTCGTCAAAATAATAAGTTAGTTTTTTAAAATAGTAATAGAAGCAAAATGTGAGGTGCATAAGTGCATGATAATTCACTTAAATGATTTTGAATTAAATTTAATAAAGACAATGTTTTGTAAAATCAAATGTTACAAATAAAAGGCATCGTCGATAATACCATAAATTATAGATGCATTATTGACTGCTGAAAACTGTTAGATATAAGAATATAATAGTCAAGTGTTGCCAGATTTGTAAATTATTTGCAAATGTAAAACTTTACAAAATAAGCTTTGATTTGGCAATGAAATAACATACTTATATTAATATACAATAATGTGATAAATTAATTTGGTAAACTCGATCTAATCTCAGCTAGATTGAAATAGAATTTCACTGTATTACATATAAATATTAAACTTTAAACAAAAATCCAAACAGCATGGATAAACTTGCATAAATAAATAATTTAAGAAGAAATATTAAAATTTCTCTGTTCAAACATTTTTGCCCATTTGCCAGTACAGAGATTCCATTTGAAATAATGAAAATGAAAATGAACTTCTACTGAGATTTTTCCACTTTTACATTCTTCATCTTCCAAACCCATGTCGTTGCAATAAATGTATGGCATAGTTTAATGTAAAAATGTTGGGTACTTTACAATTCAATCAATACACATTATGCAATCTCTAAACGAACATCTCTTAACGACATCTCTTGGATTTTTTTGAAACATGCTTCTCTTTGGAGCATTCCCCGGGAAAAGATCATTTTCCCCGAATGAAAAGTATTCCTAGATGTAACCAATGTAATAAGTAACACATGTGCCGTGTATCATTTAAATCTGTTTAATGGATTTAGTGTTACATGTGAACAGACAGACACAAACGATTCCAAAAAACATTCGTACAGATTCAGCTTACGATAATTTCTTTCACCTAAGGAAGTGAAGTAATATCTACATCATATTATAATGAGTTTGGATTACTTAGATGTGATCAATATTTCTACAATCTGTCTGAATGAATATTGTTACTTGTATTGTTGTTGAAGGTTCTTTTATTTAGGACATATTATATCATAGTCTATATTTCATTTATTTATTTGGTTAGTAATGTTATTATTATGTGAATTAATTTTATATAAATATTTAATTCAAAAGTGTACTATATAAAGCGAGCAAAATGTGATGGAAGTATATGCATAGCAACTGTCTCTGTCACACAAAGGAAACATGCACACATAATTAATAAAAGTATATACCGACTTACTTATTAACAACAAAACGTATATATTTCACCATCAAACAAAACTTGGCAAACCCAAAATATCATTTTGACGTTGAAAATGTTGACAATAGCGAAACTTTTGATAAAATGACATATTTACACGAAGTTATAAGAAGCAGTGTTTTGAGTTATTGTGTACAGCAAAATGTTAGTAAGTGTTTGCGAAACAGTAGGAGGAGTTGAAAGGATTTTAACATTTGCATTGTTTTTTAAAATAAAAAAAAACATTGCAAAACAAAAGAATAATATTCAAGTAAATCAATAATAAAACTAGATACTTATTAGTTTTATTGCTCAATTAAATATTTTATTGAAGTTAATTATGTCCTAATATGATATATTTTAATATTATTCAAAATTGTGTTATATACCCAATATATGTCTAAGGAAATTTGTTATAGAAAAACGAAAAAAAAACCTAACCTAACTTTATAACGTATCAAACCATGCGTAGATTGCATTAGATTCTAAACGCATAAATCATATAGATAGTATTATAATTAAAGAATATACAACATATATTAATAACTCGGTCAAAGCAACATAATTGTTAAATAACGTGACACCCAATTAAAAAATAACCTAACCTAACACAACCTTCCAACTCCCCTCCGCTCACACCAAGCGTGCAACGTACGTACATGTCAGACCTATGAGCCGTTCCCCGGGACTTCCTCGACTTGGTGGCCGTGAGCACCACCGTGAACTGCATCAGCGACCAGGACCAGATGGCCAGCGTCAGCAGCACCAGCACCTTCTCCGTGGCGACCTTCTCGTCTTTAAAGGAATCGAAGAACTCGATGATGTCGGCTGCTGTGCCTGGAGGTGACGGGTGGAAAGTTTCATGATTGTTGATTAACAATTTGAAATACGTATTTTTAAAAATTAAAAAAAAAATACGTAAAGAAAAAAGTGATTTCCATCATTTCAACATATATTTTCTGACATTTTGTTATTTGCATATGACATAATAAACCAATTATCTACTTCTGAACACAACAAAATTTGAATAAAATTTTTACATACCGATGTATACTAACAGGAGCTGGCTGAGTTGATCCCGAGTCAGGTCCCCCTTGGGCAGTAGCCATCTCCCCACGATCAGAGTCAACATCAGGAACTGTTCGATCAAAGTCACCCACATATCCGTGGGAATTTTCGTTGCCCCAGGAATTGGGATTTCTGTCTGTCCAAGGATGAAGATGATAAGACAAATGTACAGATATAGAAGAGATGTTAGCAAAAACGTTTTGTTTACATAAAAAGAGAAAAATGTATATTGCTATCTCCCTCGTATTGTTATTCGAAGGCTCGTACAAACGTAAAAAAGGACCCAATGCAAAATCTAAGAAGTGAGTTTTGTGAGCTTCATTACTATCATTTATTTCCTTTTAAAATTCTATTTCAATGAGATTATCAAGACTTTATAGATGCGAATGTTCTGACTAATTTCACAGAGCCAATATAAACCTTTATTACTTGATCACAGAAGTTCTACAAAAGCTTTATAGATAATTATACTCCTCAATAAATTTTTCACAATTCTATTCACCGTGTGCAAGCAAACTGTGGAACGGGCTTCTCTTTGAGAATTTCCGGCTTAAATGGGGTTCTTCAAATGAGATCTGAGTACAGTTCTTCAGGACCAGCGTTGCACTATCATTTTATCTGGTGTTACCCATGCTCAATGGTGACCACATGCCATTAGGTTAGCACATTTGGCCATCTTTGACACGTCAATGTCGTATTCAATCCGATCTGCACCAATCAGCGACGAGCGCTCCCCACCAACACACAGTGAGCGCTGACTGACAACGCGCTAGCGCAGTGTCACCGCGACACGCGTCTGAGTAACATGTCGACGTTAGCCTCTCATTATTTATGTTGTTCTACTTATAGGAGTTAGTTTTATTTTTGTCTGCCACTTTACAAAAGAAACTAAACAGCTCATTCTTCCTTATTCACTCACCTCCTCCATCATGTTGGTTTTCTTCTGCAACCGTAGGTCCACCTTGTGGAGTTCCAAGAGCCATATCGCTGGCACGACGAGGCCTAGATAGATGAATACTGACGGACAGAACCTGAACAGGGAACAGACGCTCATCAGTATAACACAGGGTACTCTTGCTGAACATAAAGATTGTCTGCTGATGCGAAAAGAACACGAATTTAATCTATGTTAATAATAAAATCGTAACGGGGTAAAATCTGAAATATTTGACAATTTTAATTAAGTTGTATTAATTTACGTTGCAACAATCCGCAAGCACCATATATATGATGGTATAAACTTCTACACACGCATAAAGCCTCCCTGCCACGAAGGAAAACATGCAATTATGATAAATAAAACTATATACCAACACAAATACCGTCACCAACACGTGTTCTATGTGTGTACAGAAGTGTGTGTGTTGTTGCAAAGTAAATTAATACTAATTTAATAACAATGAATTTCCGCAAAGTTACGCCTGTACTACCAACTATGACAATTTTAATGTAAGTATGCTTTTTCATTTGCATTGATATAGAGGCGTTTACATCTTTTCAGATTTTTTGTCTGTCTCTTTCTGCACGTATAACGATAAAAGCACTGAACAGATTATAATGATTCTTGCTATATTTAGACTCGATTATTATCTGTCAAAATTTAACATAAAATATATCTCGAGAAATGGATTAATTTCCGTGGATTTTTCCAAAACGAAGCGACGGCCGGCTCTAGTTAATTATATAAATGTGTATTGCATAAGATCCTTATTCTGTTATACTCCGTCATCAACAATACTTTTTCTAAATATAGTCAAAATACGAATGTTAAACATTGTACAATAACAATTGGAAAAATGTTAGTTTTTAATAGATTATTGTTAATGATATCTTTATAAGGTGTCTTAATTGACGCCTAATAAAAATATTTTTTGTGATTTTCCGTATTCCGAAAATGGATTCTTGACATATTGTGCTCCGTAAAATAACGAAGGCGTGATAAACTCACCCCTCAGTAAGGGTGCCAGGCCGGATGAGCCATTAACGACGGCTCACGCCCTCCCTCCACTAATTATCCTTTATACGCCAATTTCGGAGAATATGGAAATTCTCCGCAACTCATGTTTACAAATTATATACTTCTACGTCATTGTAATTCAGTTTTTCAAATTTATTTCACTCGCCATCCATGGGATTTGAATATTCTAAATTGTTAAATTAATCAAAAATATACTGACTTATAATTCTTAAAATATTATTTTTGTATAAATTAAGACAAGTTAAAATTTAAGATAGAGCATTACAATTAATATTCAATATCATTTAATAGTTTAGGTATTTTTGCGTCTAATCGACGAACGAGCGAATCATCGAGCGGAGAGCGCCATTTCAAACATTTATTCGCAAAACGTCTCTGAGCTAATAGCATCATAGTATAACCTTCAGTCTTCTTTATATTTAATAAAATGTTGTTAATTCAAAGGGTTTTTGTGGAGTACATCAACCAACCAAAACCCCAAAAAAAAACCAGCCTTTATTTTTCTCCCAAGAAGACAGAGGTATTCTGTAAATACACTTATGCACGTCATTTTTTGCTTCTACTACCGTTTCGAAAAGGTGCTTTGACTGACTGACGTTTGTCACAAGTAACAAAAATACAGACAATGAATCCTGTTGTACACGTGAGTATATGTTAATTTTACATAACTATTTATTCATTAAACTATTGTTTGCGGCACGAGGCATGAGACAGAACATAAAGATGTACAACGGCTCAATACATACTACGGTACTACCGAACTGTAACCCCTAGTGTTGTACCAGTGTACAAATATACAAACCGATAAACTCATTACATAATTTTGTGAAGTTATCTGTACTAATAAATACAGGTCAGAATCTGTACGTTCATTAAATATTATCTATTATTTTGAAATTTTACTGTATGTAAGCTTCATATCGATATAGAGATTAGAATATTAAATGTTTCTGTCAATTTAAAGTAAATCAATGTAATGTAATGAATGCAGTAAATTTATAATATAGTTATAATAATTTAATTTAATTGTGTATATAAGTAATAAAATTAACGCATTATGTGTGGCTATTATGTAAGTTATATATATATTTTTTATGTTAATAGCCGACAAACGAGCAGACGAGCCACCTGATGGTAAGTGGTCACCGTCACCCATGGACATCAGCAAAACCAATGGTATCACTGATGCGTTGTTGGCCAGGAAATTGGAAGAAGGTAAAAAATAAAGTACTGGCTCTCAAGCCAATTATCAGTTGCTTCGGTGAAGAAGACATCATGACGAAACCTGTACACTGTACTGTCAAGCCCCCAGCCGGAACACGACGAGTCGTTTGGCGGCCGACTCGAGCAGGAGGGTGGGAGCTAGCCAGGCAGGCTTCACGGAAAGATAATAATACCAGTAATAATATTAATGACTTAATAATAATACTGATAATATAATCTTTACGCGAAGCCCTACCACCAAGCAGGCTGACTTCTGTCGCCTCTTACGACACCCTGTTTTGTCAGCATTGATTGGGGGAGTATTCTGGGCCGCCCCAATACGGCCAAAATATATATATATATATATATATATATATATATATATATATATTATGGTAAATAGAATGAAAAACAGAAATATCTTTTTGAATTCTTCTCTGCTTCTCTGTGCACGTATCACGCTAAAACTACTCGACAAATTGAGATGATACTTTGAATTTTAATAGCGTATATAACGGGGCACAATATAGGATACTTTTTATTCCGGAAAATTGTTTTGTTCCCGCGTGATACGAAATGAAAGTTAATATGGACATTATTCCTAAGAGGGCAGTTAACAAAATGTCGACTGCAGCTATTACGATAAATTAATGCGTTTCTAATTCATGTAACTAGAAAAAAATATTCCTTAACTATTCGTGTGTTTTTTTCTGTAGAGAAACAGGGGCGGCTTATTAGTAATTTCCAAAATAAACTATAATAATTAACATTGTGTATTCGTAAATCACCACCGAAAATCGGTGCAAACGGCTAGCGTTGGACCTTTTCGGGGAACAGCTTCGTGGCATTGACGTACACAAATATGATATCACAAACACATGTGACCGAGAACATACATTTATTTGTCACAAATGTCTACGGCCGGGAGCTGAACCTGGGACCCCTCGGTCAGCAGAGTCACTACCGACTGCGCTATAATATAATGTCATATTCTGTAAATTATGGCTTAATTACAGTAATACTTTCGATCGCTTTCTCTACATGAAAATTATACGAGAATAACTATTATCAGGGGCTTATTAACGCAATAGAACCCAAAACAATAGTTGTTACAATCGTGTCTGTTTGTCTGTACGTTTGTGCGCGCTTATCTCAGAAACGACTCGGCCGATTTCGTTATGATCTTCACTAATGTATTGCAGTAAACATAACTTAAAACAATGCTATTTCAAAGTGTACCGCGTAGTTTTTCTGGAGCGGCCTATCGCAGATTACTAGGTTTCTAATAATCTCACAGTTCTTTTGACTGCGAAGGCGATCTACGCGAACAGAATTAATTCAAGTTTATTATTAACACAGGTAAAACATTACGTACGTACATATTACAGATACATTACGTATTTATATATTTCGCAAATTAACATCCAAGGTTACGTCACACAGCGTTGAGCAAGCCGACGTTCCCCCCGGCTGGGTTTTCACAAAAGCTGAAAGGTTAGATGACCCTCCAGCGGTAGGTCATTGCCGCGACCTTCACGTGGAGGTGGCTGAAGGGTTGGGGACATCGGAACGGCACCGTGAAGCAATCGATCATCGACTTAAATCAAGTAGAACTTTGAGTTCGAGTTAACTCAAATTTTAATAATCCTATTAATATGTCTGATTGTAAATAACTGAGCTGAGAATATAATAAGAGACATAATTTATAATTTGGTTACGTCTTCATGTCGTCTTCAAAAGGTTCAGCGTTCTTTTATGGGGTTTGTAGTTCGTTTTTACACTAAGGTTCCAGGGTTGGTACGTGAGTTACCTATTGGAACTTTTAAGCTACGCGTTAAAGAACAGCTTGTAGGTAAAGGATATTATGATAAAGACGAATATAATAATGACAAGGACGTCTAGAGATAACAGTGTCGAAACCAGTTCCGCGCAGGTTTAAACTTACTTTGTAATTACCATGTGATATTTTAAAAGATGTGCTGAAGAGTTACTTTCGCCGTTTCTTCTCCTCAATGTTAAAGCACCAGCGAAACGGCAGTAGAAACAAAAATTAACGTGCATAAGTGTATTTACACAATATCTAAATGATTAAATGATTTTGAATTTGTGAGTGTTTTACTGTTTTTTTTATTAATCCGCTTTCTTGTATGTCTATACGGGTGGAATTTTGTAATTGATTTTCAACTAACTCCCCGATGAGCTGGATACTTGAAATTTTGACCATAGCTCAGAAGTGGATGACGATGCATGAGAATGTGAAAAAATAAGAAGAAAAATTTTACACTTTTGTAGTCTTTACTTTTTAGTTTTAATGTATTAGATTATTTATTTCTTTACATCCACGCCGCCCGCAACAGAGGGAATCTTAATGCGGGATGTTAGAACGTGAAACTTTATATATTTTCTATTGTTTTAGATATAGGTTTTTTTAGTTATATGAAATAAACATATCTATTTATTACAATAGCTGGGGCTACACTATCAAAAGTTTATTTACGATATTCTTAACAAAATGTGCATATCGACTTTTACTGTCTATTTCGCGTGAATAGACCACGATCTACAAACTATAATATTTTATTGTTATTGTTACCATGTCCATAATAAAAATAACAAATATAAACTTCTATTTTATCGTTCTATAGATTATCTAATACTTTACATAATACTTGATACAGAATACAGATTACTAAACAATAACAGATTGACACAGATTAAATAATATTCGCCACAGACCCATTGCCCGGGATACATAGCCTATATTATGAATCAATATTAATATTATAAAGCGAACGTGAATTTCGTGTGTTGTATGTGTGTCATGAACCGAGGCGCCTGTTTGTTACATTAACATTACATTAAACGGTACATTATTCTGGATGGGCACAGGTACAGGTTACGTATAGGTAATTAATGATTGAACCCGAGCGAAATGGAGGCGGGCCGCCAGTACAATATATAAATATTATTTATGGTACACCAACTATATTCAATGTATAGTTTTAAATAAAGAATAAAAACAAACAAGATCATTTCGTAAACTATATTTTAATAAGCATTCTTAATATGCCCTAGGAATTTCATTAGAGACTGCCTGTCGGAATTCATAATTAAAAATTTGACATGAAATGAAACGAAATAATATTTTTATTCGAAGTTGGTTTTTACAAAAACTTTTCGAACGTTCAACTACGCCGTCCCTTCGACAAATCCCTACCGTGAGTAGTCGGAAATTCGGTACAATCAGTTTAGCCTTACTCCTAGTATTAGTATTGTGAACATTACTCTTCCCAAGAAAACTACCTGAGTATTTTTAACGTACATAATATTATCAATAATATATTATGATGCTATAGTTAATATATCAATTTCTTTAAAGATATCTCTAAGGGAATCCCTAGGCCTGAGGTTGTAAATGGCGCGTACTGCTCTTTTCTGTAATATAAATTTCGACTCAATATCAGCAGCTGAGCCCCACAACAACAGACCATAAGACTGTGAAACTAGCTAAAATAAACTAATCTTGCTGTTTCTACGTCCTTTAAGAGCCTCACTTTCTTAACAGCGCAGGCAGCAGAGCTAAGTTTCCCTGACAAGAGTTCAACACGAGAACTCCATTGTAGTCGTGAGTCTATAGTGATTCCAAGAAATGTGGTAGAATTCACTAGTTCAAGCACTTCCTTATTTAAAATAATGGAGTTGACACTTGTCTAACATTTGGTAAAGTGAATTTAATAAATTTTGTTTTCTTAGCGTTCAACACAAGGTTATTACATGTAAACCAGTGTAACACTTGCGAAACAGTATTATTTACATCGTTAAAAAATTGTTTTCTCCTATCTACTTTAAAAAGTAAGGAGGTGTCATCAGCAAACAAGACAGCTTTACACAAGTCGCTACTGAAGTAAGGATGATCATTGATATATATTAAAAATAGTAGTGGTTTTAATGATTTGTCCCTGGATTTTATTCCATGCAAAATCAATGTATTTTGTCATATTCGATTTCCCGCTTATCGTGTCATTGGCTGATCGTCTTACGCCTACACCATATTAAAAAAAAAACAAAGTCTTGATGAACGTATCGATATTGGTTTGATTAGTTTTAGTATCGGCTGAAGCTAATACTATTGTATTTATAAAAGAACGAAAGAAAGAAAGAAAAATATTTATTAATGCGGCGTTCATAGCATACATAAAGAAAAATATCAAATAACTTTGACCTTAAATCCTGTAACTAAGTAAGAAAATAATAATAATATAAAAAAACACTTAAAGATACAAAAAAACCAACTGACAAACCAACCAATACGATAATATGTATAATAATATGAGTAATAGAAGGACCTACGTTCGAGAAAAATGCTGTTAAAAATGAATTTATTGTCTGTGCTTAACAGTTAAGAAAATAGTTTTGCTGTTAATGAGAGTAATATTTGTATAGTCTGAATGTAAATCCAAATTCTAAATATTAACGCGCACACGAGAACGTTTTATGCGTATGTAATTAGAATTTCGTATTCTGTAGCCGTTGGATTTTTGAAATTTTATTCAAATACAATCTAAAAAAAAATTGGTCATAGTAATCTATTACAATATTTAAGAAAACTCACTGCGGACACAAACAGATAGACAATGAGGCATTGTTTTATATTTTATATATTAACTTTTTCTAACACGCTTTAATGAAAATACTTTTTTTTAATAAATGTTTTTCTTTATGTCAAATGGCGCTCGAAGATCTCCGTCAAAGCTTAACCAAAGCGAAAGCTGTTGACTTAACTCGTTGGTTAAGTACGAGCTAGAGAATGTGGCTTGGACATTAAGATTGACATCTGACTGACTACTGAAAAGTCAGGGTATAATAATAGAATCATTCGCGTCTCTGTCTGTTGGTTCTTCCGTCACACGCGATTGATTATCTCCGGATTTACTGAACGGAAAAATTTAAATTTGAACAATAGAATCACAGTTTCATGCGCCAATGAGGAATATTATGACAGATTAAAAAAAAAATTCACGCATGCTATAAAAAAACAAACTATATGAAAATCCAGTTAAAATTTAGAGTTAATTCCTTGTGCATTTTCAGTAGGAAAGCTTACTACATTTGATTCCTATTCGGATTGAACCGGGTTTTATGCTGAACGAACAAGCTAGGCCACACATAAAAAGAATAAATACAAAAACCATTGACAAAAAAAACAAAAAAGCATCTTACCATTTCCATTCCTGATTCTCCTTTATCGTTAGAGTGAAAACTCCTTCTACTATCAGCAGCAATATTGGAGACGCCAGATACCAGTACTCGATACTGTCCTTGAAAACGGTAACCTGCCATATCGCAATGATGCCGTGACAAGCGAATACCAGTCTGGTTATAACAGCTTTTATTGTGGCCAGGACTTTGCCGATGTTCGCCATTTTTTTAAATGATTAATCGCTTTCGTTGAAAATGGCTGAATGGTGTCATGACTTTCGCTTTTTCTATCTTATGGCGCGTAATCTGGTTCGCGCTATTTCCGAGATTTAGAACCTCGACCTAAAGTATATAATTTCTTTTTTTATTTATATTAAACTTTTTAAATTCTTATTTTTCATTTATATAACATTAAAAATAAGGCACTGATTTAGTGACTACTCATACAATTTGTTTTTTTTTATTTCAGTCCTAAATACAAAAAAAAAATCCGCGTGAAATTTTAACACAAATTTTTTGTTGTTTTTAATTTAGAATGTTATTCGAAATATCACTCTTAAAACACTAAATACTGTTACTTATTTTAAAGTTAAGTCCTATTTAAAATCTTCGCAACCTAGGCACTTTTCATATATAATCTAAACTTAAAAAAAAACAGACTTTCTAAAAGAAAACTATTTCAGCGATGACCGCACCTGACGTGCTCATCTTCCTAAATGAACATTGACATCAAGCTTACACCTATCATCCACCCAGCTAACACCCTTACATCTAAACCAACCACTGCTGGTTTTATTCGCTTCTATTAAAACTTATCACTAACAAAGCAGCAATGTATTACGTAAGAAACGGAAAATACCTAAAAGAGGCGTTATTTGCGCGCGCATTATTAAATTGGCCAATCGTGTAGTTTCCAAAGAAAAGGGCTAGGGTTTAGCTAAATTGCCTTGTATCGAAACGAAATACTAAATGATCTTTATTCCTAGAGACATAAGGTTGAGATTGTATAGTAAATTGCTTAAGAAATAGTAAAATACTTTGTTGGAGGGTGGCAAGAGAGGCGATTTGATCTAATCACATAAAGTCTGAGTCATCGTTTGTTTAAGTAAAGTAATTTTGTTATCGACAATGAGAAGTCGGGATTTACCCGTCTTGTCCTGTCCTGTCTCGTATTAGGGTAATTTCATCATCTTCGATACAAGACCAATGAAATCCACTTGACAATCGAACGAAGCAATAGCGTATGCTGCAATCCGTTAAAGATATTTTTTGTACCGAGCAATATCATCTTGACGGTACATGGTTATTTTTATATTTATAAGGTACAATATATACACCAAATTTTGTACTTATTTTTATATCAACCAACAAACGAGCAGACAATGGTAAGTGGTCACTGCCAGCTACGAATGTCCATAACGTAGTAGGCATTGTAGACAAGATACGGGCCAAGATGGAAGTAGAGAACCCTGCTCATTATGAACGTAAAATATCCTATCACATACATTTCCAACTGCTTGGCTCGATACTACACTGAAACCTAAAAGTAATTGTAAGTAAAATTATCTCACAGGTAAAACTCACAGCTACTTCCGAGGTGAGGTTATAACAATAAATACTCATACGTCGCACTAGGATGGCATGCACACAAATATGATATCAAAAACAGGTTTGACCTGAGAACAATTTATCTGTCGGGTTTGCCCCGGCCGCGAATCTAATCAGTTACCTCGCTTAGTGCGCAGGGTCCTATAAGCATTATGATGAGTTTAACTAAAGTCAGTGTTAATTATGTAGTAAATTTTATCATAATTAACAATTAATTAATGTTAATTAATTTCTTTGTGTTTATTGATATTAGTATACTAATTAATGTTACTATTGTAGCTAGAATCGCAGAATCAGCTTTACGTTTAATTTGAGAGATTACTAAAATAGTTTACGGCCTCACACACAGTGTGTCTTTGTGTACATGTGTACAAAAAAGCATAATCGATGTGTTGCCCACTAAAAGGATGTGTGCTTGTGAAGTAGCCATTTTGTAACGGATTGGCAGACACCTAGTGCAACTTTAGGAGATTTTGCTTTTAATAAAAAAGTATATTATGAAAATAAGCCCTAATATGTAAGGCGGAATTAATTTTCAAATTATCCTCTTATCACTGTAATAAATAATTTACGTTTTTGGAACTTTTATTTTAGATTGAAGATTTTTACGAAAGATTTCACGTTGAGCACGTGTTATTTACTTTATTCACTCACTATTAGTAAGTTATATATTTAGTGGCTTAACTTCGGCAACTAAGTACTCAATGATGTGTTCTAAATTAACATTTCTAATTTTTTGAAATTCTGTAAATGAAAATGTGAAGAAACTGCACAATATTCTCAAAGGATTGTAAAGTCAACAAGTAATGGAAGTCATACGATTACCCTATGCCGACATCACTACTCTACTCGTTCACTGGCGTGGAGCAATTCGCTGCAACACTATGTTGTTAAGTGCTCAGTGACGACACAGATGACTCATTACATCTCTATCCTCAATAATAGCTGCAAATTTATGAGTGACCTCGAGTAGAAATATGATTTTAACCCTACCGGCTGGATTAGCTTACATTAAAAAAAAAACAACAACAAAAAAGAAACTACTTATTTTTGTAGCAGTGACAAATTCGCAAGAATTCAAGGCGAAGACAAAAATGATATTTTTTTTAATGGCGCCAAAATTAAATCTCATTTATATAAGCCGCAACCCAATGTATGCTATAATAATTTAAAATCCCAAAGACGTTATCGCTTAAGCATTGAATTTAAAAACGCGAAGAACCAATGAAAATAAGGGTGAACAATTATTCGATTAAACAGCCAGAATACACCTATTTCTGTTGCGACAAAACTTGAATGTTTTTATATTATATTTCTACAGAATTTATTACTATGAAAGGTGCTCCAAAATAATTATAAAAAGTAACAGCTGGGTACGCTCGTGTTAGATTTCAGCGACCGCTATTTGAAAAAGAACCTGCCGTTAGCATTTCCTCGTCAAATACACAAAAGATCATTACCAACATTATCATGGTTTATATTAGTAACAACGCCATCTATGTCGCAACATGGGAAACAATTCTGCTGTGACTTCTATGCCAAAGGGTATTTGAGTGAACGACATCATAATTTCGGTATGTGAAGATAAATGCTAAAACTATTTTTAAGTAACCTCATCCATCCTCGAGTTTACCAACAACCTTGGATCAACGCTCCTACCTCATGGCAACGGCACAAGATCCCTTTGATTTCGACTTCGACACCCAGCATAGACCTAACCAATATATTCTTGCTTAGTAATAAGCCGTTTTTTATGTCAAAAACCGACAAACAATCAGACCCACCACCTGATGGTAAGCGGTAACATCAAAAGCATCGATGCAATAACGGATACCGGTTTTTTATACACTTTTCACTATTGTTTACATCATATTCCTCCGGCTCGTCTCGACTGTGCGATTATGAGCGGCTGTGGACGCGGTCGACAGTTGGATGGGTGGCCAGCGCTGGAGACATTCAGCACTCCCGTAATGCTGCAGCCACCTAAAGGTTCCAATTACCAATCCACAAGTAGCACTCGCTGAATCACGGAGGCCTTCGGTGTAAGAACTTCCGACACTGGTTGTCTGCTAGCGCCCTCTCCGCACTACACCTGCGCAGTGAACGCTAGACCCGAGCCCTTCAATTTGCTTCTAATGTGTTACAACCATTTCTAATTCGATTCGTATACCTTTCGTTCTAAATCCTACTCTTGTTGTGCACCGCAGGAGTCAGTCAAAGGACGAAAGCCAGGATCGTAATATTCAAAAACTTCGATCTCTACACACTATGGAGAAATACAATTTATTATTAAACATCCATCCATCCATCCATAAAGCTATAGCCGTCTCGCTCGTACACTGAATGTATCCAGCCCGTAGGCGCCTAGGGATCAGTTCGCCTAACACAAATACAATATCATTTAATCGTTGATGTATTCTTCTTCATATATTATTGATATACTTCGCGTCATTCTTTGCTCCTACCACCGTTTCGCCAGTGCTTTAACATTAAGGAAAACGACGAAAGAAACTCCTCAGCACATCTTTTGAACTAATAAGTACACTGATCGTGCCACATACACATTTTCCGGCGTTCCCTCACGGTTTCTTTCACCGAAGTAACCGAAGCATTAACTGCGTGCAGGCTTGGAAACAAATCCCCGTGCTATCATTACTTAAAGCAGGCGTGATAATAAAACTAATTTGAACTCAAAAACATTTATTACGAATGTATTTTGGTAACTTCGTAAAAATAAAAATTTACAAAAAAAATATTTCAGGATTCATTCACACCTCAAACTTGTCTTAAAGCCTTAAAACCCATCATAATAGGATTAGAAAATTTCTTTAATGAAACATTATCACATATTAACATAAAAATACAAAAATGAAATAAAATCGAACATTTATTTAGAGTCTGAAGGGCAGACGAAAAGTCAGACGTACCATCTGATGGTAAGTGGTCACTATGGACACAGGCAACATCGACCAACACCTTTTTTTAAAAACATCACATCACAACGATCCGGGAACCGTCATTATCATATCATTGCAAATTTTAAAAAGCAATCAGACATGCAGTCCCTCTGGCGTCGCTTGCCCGCGGCCCGCGGACATGTCACCGACCTCTAGTATAAATACAGTCCGCCCGCCGTCAACTTGAGGTCGCCGACAGCTATATTGCTACAGACGGACGCTGTGCTTTGTCACTGCCAACAGGACGCCGCAGCAGCTCGACGTGCGACTGCCGCTATGGAGACCCGCAATGGTGCCAGCTTCCATTGAATAGTAACTCAACAAAGACGCGAACGTTAAACTTACAATAAATATATGGAATTCGGAAGGAGGTGCCGTTAATTATTATTTTATAATCTATCCTACTATATAGATCTGTAGTGCAATCACGTGTTCTTAGTACCTACACACCGTTTACACGGAGATCGGTCAAGCCGTTTTTGAGTTATAACTAGACATACATACAGACAAAAATTTTCAAAACAGTCAAATCAATGTCAGCGAGTCATGAGTAATAATATCGCAACTAGCCGGCGCTGGTTACTGACAGCTGTCAAATGGCGCTGACAGGGCGCGCTGTCACACATGGCGGCATTTGTGTTTATCACGTTTAATTACAAATGTCGCAAAGACAGTTAATGAAATATTATGTAGCGCATCAAAATATTACAAGTATTGTTATAAAAATCGATGATATGAGATTGTACTAGAGACATAATTATATTTATAAAGGCGTTCGTATTTCTTAGTGTATATAGTTAAATAATAATAATAATAAACGTTCACACACTCACACCCCCGCACTGAGATTTCGTGTTGCGCGCGACGTGGACATCGACAAATATCACATCACAAACACCCGTGACCGAGAACAAACTTTTATATGTCACATGAATGTCCGCCCCGGCCGGGAATCGAACCCGGTACCCCTCGCTCGGCAGGCAGGGACACTGCCAACCAACTGAGCTACAGGGTCGTGATATTTATTATCATTATATTTATTTCAATTCGCACGATACAGACTTGTACGTTAGCATAAGATACAATTCAGTATACTATAACGAGTGAACGGAGTATTAGAGCCCCCTCCCCCCGCACACCTCGCTCCACATCCATCCAGCCATCCTAGTATATAGGGAAGCTGTGGTCCACGTGCTTGGCCCAGGCGTGCAGGCCTCCGATTAGATCCTTTATCTTGTGCCGGTGCGACTCCTCCAGCGCTTCCAGAGCTCGCGCCGCGGCCACCTGCGAGTCGTTGCCGCGCCGGCAGACGAACGTCACTACAACGGGGAGACACCGCTTGACGATCGGCTGCCGTCCGTGGCGACCGTCCCGAGCGAGGGGGGGGTTCGGGTCCGTCAGTACACGATTGAATTCTTCATCGTATGATGATTTAATGTGTATTAATTTCTTGTGATAATTAAGTATCTTAATTAATCATCAGTCGCTTCGGTGAAGGAAAACATCCTGAGGAAGCCCGCACACCTGAGACTTCTCCATAACGTTCTCAAAGGTGTGTTAAGTATGGCCACCGTGAGCTGACCGGAGCCCAGCATTGGGACAATATTAGTAGTAGTAGTAGTAGTATTCATAAAGAGATATCATGAGGTTGAAAGGGAGTGACAGCTATAAGACTATTTCTTAATTGCAATTTGTCAACGTTTAAAAAAAACAATTTAAAAGCTTTCATTTTTACGCGATAAACGGAACGTAATTTATATGACAGAAAACTAAATCGTTTCGAGAAACGAAACTCAACTTCAGTCGATTGTTCACAACTGACATCCGTCCTGTCAAAATGACAACTCGTTCACCTTGACTTTGTATATCTGTCAATATTACTCACTGAGATTGCCAGTATCTTAATACTAGCTTTAGTGGCGAATTAAGATGACTTTACAAAAACAATAGTTTTTACGAAAACTAAATCATTTTACAAATCCGGAATAGCAACAATAAAAAGACATGTGAGATCAGAGGCAGTAATATAAGAGTACAGAGGGACTGCTGTTCTTCCCTCGCCCCTCAAAAACACAATTAAATTCAAGATACCCATTTCTAACCATGTGTCCCATGCCTCGTGGCTAGCGGCTCTACTCTGTAGTCCTCGATGCCTTCCTTCACCGATCCAAATGTTAATTAATTTATTTCACTTAATTCAACATTAAAAAAAAAAAACAGGAAGAAAAATATATTTGAAACGACCAAGCAATAAAGTAATCAATTTAAATGTCCCGACAGGGTTTAAACCACACCCTCCTGCTCAGGACGGTGACGCCCGACCGAGTTATGGCACCGTTAACATTATGTTCGATATATATCTCTTTCTCTTTGTATCTTCTCTGTCACAATCAAATGCAATCATTGACTCACTACCTCGTTTATTCACTCACTTAACTTATACCACTTACGCAACACACAGACATTACACCCACTCTTTTACTCAATCACACACTCATTGATCGCTCACTAATCTCACTCATTGATCGCTTACTAATATTTTACTCACACACTCCCTAATTCCCTCTGTTACTCGCTCATTAATTCACTATTTTACTCACTCTTTCATTCTCTCACTCACTACTTCACTCGGTTCACTCACACATTCACAGAACCACCCACCTCGGTCAGAACAATCGCGGATCAGCCGCAGCAGAGCAACCAGGCGGTCGCCGTACAGTCGTTCCGCGGGCCAGTTGACCGCGCCGTCGATGCGGCACATGCGGAACTCCTCCTCGCTCCTCACGTCCACCAGCAGATGCCGCCGGCTGCACCGGCCGGGGTCCGCGTGCAGCTCCACCGCCAGATCCCGGGCGGTGGTGCGGTTGCGCGGCGGCAGGAGACGGAGATCTGGGTTCTGGGAACGTTGCTTGTTTGTTAGCAGTACGCGCGCCCTCGCCGAGCTTTAGAAAATCCCGCGGGACCAGATCCATTTCCCGCGATGAAAAGTATCATATGTTATGACCCGCAATATAAGTTACAATAAATTCTGAACCCATTTGAATCTGATCAGTGGTTTTTACGTGATACATGCACAGACAGACGGGCAAAAGTGCCGTGGGAGCAACGTCGGGCTGTGTGGGATACTTATCGCACTAAAACTCCCCCCC
>PDGT01000121.1:250764-295591 GCA_003671415.1 Megathymus violae
CTGACTCCTCAGCGCTATGCAGAGGACTCCGGGATCTTCGTAGGAACGCACCCGGAGTCCACAAACACGGTGCCCCTGTCGGGCTCCACCCGGGAGGGACAACATGTCCCGTCTCAACAGTGTACCTAAATTTAAAAAAAATAACAAATATTTCATATACATTTTTGCCCCAGTTAGTGTTATTACCAGTATAGATTGCAAGGAACAATATTTTTTTACGAAGGAATTGCTTATTTTTTATGAAATCTCTTCCAGCAGACCTGACACTCGAGAGCAGTATGACTAGATGGTATAAGGACATACATGCATCGATATAAATTTATGTATGTACGTATTATGTTGTATTTTACTAGTATTTTATGATGTAGTCAATTTAATACATTTTTATTCACACAAAATAAACTCAACAACAATCCCACTTGATGGTAAGTGGTGCTGAAGTCTAAGATGGTGAACGCAGTAACTTATGAATACCCTATTCACTCTCTTTTTGAAGACTCCCACATCGTAAGTAGCCGGGAACACCGCCACTAATATACATAGCAGTACACGATCAGTAGAATAAAACACATTATTGAAATCAACATATTTATTATACTTCACATTTTGTAGTTAACGGACGATACCTACTAACGCCATCTCTCGGCTTCAGCGGCAAACACGATTCTGGCGATAAATTCATTACTAATAGAATAACTGTTTATTGTATGTACAAGTGTGAAGGTATTTAGAATTCTTCTATCAGTCTTGCAGGAGTGACAGTGGCTACGAAGAAAGCTTTTCTATATATATACATATGTAGATCTGTAAGTAATGTCCGGTGGTAGTTAAAAATAACACACAGCTCAGAACGCAACACACGTCCGCTCTGTACCGCGTCCGGCACCAAACTGATTCCGTTCATCATAACATTCCTCGCTAACAACTACCCTCTCTACCGATATATCTATTTGATTGTGCATACACTTCAGTACCTGCCATTTTAGCGTTTTACGTCACTATTTCTTCAGTATGTTATCTGTTTCAATGTTGCCATCTACTAATTTAATCAAAATGAGCACCATCAAAATTAACACAAGGCTATGGTAGCAACTGGTAGGTTGCTGGATAACTCCTCTTCCACTGACTCCCACCATGACCGTTACGGGGCACGAAAATTGCCTTCATGTATATAAACCCTAAATATAAATCCTGTCTTTGAATCCTGTCACATTCACCACTGACTGTTGTAATAACAGTTCAAATTAAAATCACTCAAGTTCTTATCCAACGCGTGGAACTGTGTCACATCACTATTATGCTGCATCACTAAATCGCACACATCTCTATCGTTCTTAGGTTTGAAAATTCTTAGATTCCTCGCGGCTATCACTTTACAAAACGTTTTTCTCGATGCCGGATTCATATTCATCAATTTCATATCAGTGACATATTTATTATATAACTGAAAGAAATTTTTAATGTTATCTACATCAATATACTCTATTTTGTCTGTGGTCCGACAGATGTCACATTTTGGCGGGATTTTTGGCAGGTTGTCAATGTACGAGGTGACGTTTAGCGCCTTTAACGGTTTCCTGGCGGCTTTCGGTTTAATTTCATTATTCAACCAACATCGAACCATTGCTTCTTTGATACCAAAAGTGTTCAAGAACATGACACGGCAAACTGGTAATCTTTCTTCTTTTATAAACAGGTGATAGATCTTCGAGTCTCCCTTTCTAGAAGATTCTCCTTTGTGCGTCAACCTTCTCCGTTTAGGGGGGACGGTGTCGACTAGTCGTCTCACATATTCCCTCTTCCCTCCCCAATCCAGTTCGTTCCAGAAGTACGTAAACGTTTCTCTTCTCTTCTCTTCTGATATCTCGGAGCAGAATCTAGAAGTTCCTTTGGCACAGTACTCCGATATACAGGCGGGTCCCATTTTGCGTTCGGATTTCAGCACGTCCTGTATCCACTTCTTCTTCTGCTTCTCGGGTAACGAAGTAGACCGGAAGCCGAAGTAGCTTTGCCCTGTCATTCTTTTCATCTTCTCTTCTTTCCTGCGCTGGGATTTGAGTCGTGCGTGTTCTTTTTTCTGTAACAATAATATGTGACGCTTTTTAACAGTTGAGTTTTATAATTGATTGAAACCTAATAACATTTAGAAATGATAATAGCGAATGCTTTTAAAGGTTAGTAGGATGATTCGAATTCTAATAAAAAATGTTCTTAACAGATGAAGTCAATTGCTTTGGTGAGTTGAGAGTTCTCCATAATCTTATCTAAGGTGTATAAAGTCTACGGTAGACTATACACTCAATGTGAGAATAGTCCCGAGCCCAACAGTGGGATAACAGATGGGTTCTCATGGTGATAATGTGACTGGCAAAGGAGGATGCAGTCCGCCAACTTCAGATATAACAGTATACTGAATGACGTCAGAGTGAGTGAATATGTGCGTGACGTGCGCGCGCGCGAACGTGTGTGTGTGCGTGCGCGCACGTGCGTGTGCGTTATCGTACGAGGTCATAGAGGAACTATCCATTTTCTACTACTAAAAACAATAAACAACATTACTATAAAACTATTAAAATATATTTAATTAATTAAAGAAATATGCACACGTATTCAACACCGCGAATGTCACATTATAATCATGTCAAATGAATTGTATAATTTTAAAGCTAATGCACCAAAACACAACTTACCTTATAACATTCGCAGTTTTGAATGTCTTCACGCGCACTTCATATAAATTAAAAGTCTGTCCGTCCGTCTCGATGCGGCACACACAGAACAACGACACACGTTTGCATGCGATTTCCACTAACGGACAAAGTGAGACACGGGGAGGGTCTAGGTGTAAATATGAAGTTAACAAAACGCCTGTCAAAAATAATCACATCAACAACAGTTTCAATAACTTTTTTATTTATGAACGGATTGCAATTAAACTATCTTTAGATGTTAAGTAAGGCTTACTGCAATATATCAGTAAAAATAAAGAAATCGATTCAGCCTTTTCTGAGATAAGCGCGCACAAACGGACAGACACACAAACACAAATTGTAACAACTATTGTTTTGTGTTTGTATCGATATTCTCATATATCCTTCATGTACAGAAAGCGATCAGTTGGAATTTTATTATGTGTATATCCACCGGCATCCATTAAAAACAAGGATTTCTTCATAATAGTTAAATCAAAGTTACTTAAACGCTCGACAGCGGAATAAAGTTTCGTTCAAAGCTTTAAGACATTTTAAGCTCATCAAAATGTAATATTTTGAATCATAAATAAATATATAAATAAAAAAAATTGACATACAAATAAAATTCGATAACTGAATGTTGCGAGAATTTGTTGCAATCAATCAATTAGTTGCAATAGTACCAAAATATTGTTAAACCCTCGCAATCCAGCAAATTCCCCGTGTCCTTTACAGGCAGCACCACTACCGTCTGCCCTTGTTCTTCTGTATTTAAAAACATGAGGGTATATTCAAAACTTCAACTACCCTCATAATATAATTTTGGCTACCCTCGTACTTTAATATTAACTACCCACGTAATAAAACTTTGACTACCTTTTTCAAACAAGAAATACAATCTCACCTCTTCCTTAGCCCGCGCGCTGCAAAACGTCTCATAGTCCAACAAATCTTCAAACTTGCCATCACCGGAACACGCCCTACACTGCGGATTGCGCGGCCGGAGTTTAACTGGAAAAGATTATTTAAATTGTTATTGGCAAAGGATTCGTAGTGGAAGGCGCTTGCATCCATCCCTGAATCCGCACCAACCTCCCCCATTAGTTATGAATCCTGCTGAACGACGGACGACTCTATGACTTTAAGACACTCCATTTTCGAAGTAGTTAGGTTGTGTACCACCCATTTCAGCCAAGGGTAAGTCTACCCACCTGAGTTATGGGTTTAATATACAGCCACAAGTAAGTGCGTTCTGTAAATGTGAGTAGGTACAATAGTTCCTCGGGAGTGTCTTAATAATTTTCATTCTTAATTTTCTTTAAGTTTTCTTGATAATTTTTATTATGGGGTTCATACAAAGCCGTTACGTTTGAGATTCAAATCCTTTCGACTCTTTTTTTTTTTGTTCGCCTAGAAATAAGAGCACAAATCCCACTCTCATCCTCCTCCCAATCAACATACATAATAAATGGAAGAAGTGATGAGAGACAGGGATTCATGGAACTATAAATGTTTCCAAAAATTAACAACAAATTTAATATAATACAGTAAAATTATGCCGTATTGGGGCGGCTTTAGAATACTACCCCCAATCCCATGCTGGCAGAACAGGGTGTCGTAAGAGGCAACAGAAGCCAGCCTGCTTGGTGGTAGGGCTTCGCGTATGGATTGTATTATCAGTATTATTATTAAGTCATTAATATTATTACTGGTATTATTATCTTTCCGCGAAACCTGCCTGGCTAGCTACCACCCTCCTGCTCGAGACAGCCGCCAAACGACTCGTGGTGTTCCGGCTGGGGGCTTGAAAGCCAGTACATTCTTTCTAACTTTCTTCTAATTTCCTGGCCGACAACGCATCAGTGATACCTTTGGTCTTGCTGATGTCCATGGGTGACGGTGACCATTTACCATCAGGTGGCTCGTCTGCTCGTTTGTCGGCTATTAACATTAAAAAAAAATAGTTTTCTGTTATACAACGTCATGTATCATGACCACTCCCTCTCACACACGCTGATTCACCAATCACCCATTCTCATGAATCCACCCTCACCGGTCCTGACAGTCATGTCCTCCCCGTCGAATATGAACATCCTCCCCACCAGCAGCTTCTCGTGGCTCTGGCCCGCGATCAGTTTGATGGCCTCCAGCGCTTGCAGACAACCTGGACACCGAAGCAGAGGCTAGAATAACTGAGGTCGACTATCACTCATTACGTCACTTATCCCACTACTGGACTCAGGTCTCCTCCCACAATGATTCAGATTGTCTGGTTTCACCGAAGTGGGTAAAAATTGATTTGTAACATCCACACAATTTGAAAAGCTAGAGGTGCAGGATTCGAAGACGAGTCTACAGTGAGAAAAACTGACGGTCACACCAGAGTAGCCGCTTGTAAAAGTGGACGAATGAATTAGTGAGCGACTTGGAGTTTATGTAAATTGTTAGATATTACACTGTAAATAAATGGGTAATTTACAATGTTTTTGTCATTTACTGTCATTTTTTAACAGCCACCATTAAACCGACAGTTTTCATTAATGTCGTACTCCGACACCAACCCCTATTAGTCCAATATATAGCATATGTGAGTGAAACGGTGAGTGAGTGAATCAATGACTGTTAAATGAATAGCACACTTTAAATCAAATCAAATCTCATCGATGCTGGTACTCACCAATCATTCCGGGCACAGGTCCTGCGACACCGTGAGTGGAGCAACTGCCCACGGTCTCTGGGGGCGGAGGAGTGGGGAAAACGCATCGGTAGCAGGGACCCACCAGGGTGACATCCTGGGACCACAACTTTATTTACATACGACGTTGATGAATCACGATCCGAAACACGCTCCTACGTGATTCGACTCAGTCAAGCTACGCCATCACAGCAGCAAGTGCCTGTGCGTGCAGGTCCTAGAGAAGCAGTGGCAAGCAACTCCCATCCTGAATACATTCTACTCACAATTACAAATGCTAGTTTCCTCAAACCAGCATTTTCTATCGCTAGGAAAGTGTGATGAAGTTTCGTCTGTGATCATCATTTATCCTCTGGAGTAGATCAAAAGAACTAAAGAGCTGATAGGTGCGAATATATTCGACCGAGTTCTTGATTATGTTGTACACTTCATTATTCAAGATCAGAAATCAGATCGGTAGGTAACCACAGATCACACAACCACAGATTGCCATAACGTAATAAATATCATTTTAAACGTAACACATCGTCCATTCTACACATTTTAATATAATACGGGTACTCACTAAGTGTAACATAATAATATAGCGATATTTCAATCTAATTGAATCGTGATCACGGCTGAACTCGCTCCTACACATATCTATTATGTCCGATATCAACGTGTTTAGCCGTGACCACGGGCCATATCACTGGGTCGTCGTACCATACCGGTCTATGGTAAAATGTCGAACTAGAGTTCATGATGTCCAAGAACTAGTTTTCCAACACGTAAAACATTACTTTAATGTTGTTTTCGGCATTTTACAAAAATTTCACCCATAACTCAGTGTAAATGGTATGAAACTCAAACTAGAGTTCATGATGTCCAAGAACTAGTTTTCCAACACGTAAAACATTACTTTAATGTTGTTTTCGGCATTTTACAAAAATTTCACCCATAACTCAGTGTAAAGGTATGAAACTCACGCGGTCGCCGCGGCTCCCTGCTGCTCTGCAGCTGTACACGGAGAGCTGCCCCTCCATCTTGAGCGCGCTGCCGGACACCAGCGGCAACTGCGGACAGGAGATCCAGACAACGCCGGATCAGGAGACGATCGGCGACGACGTTACGTCGACTGACGTCACTGCCTGATGAATGACGTCAGTCGACGCCGTTCGTTGACGTCACGTATTGCGAGCTGAACTGTACATTCTTCTATCATGATGGTGTAATAAGATAGTGATATATTATACTCTATCTGTACTATATATATTTTTTTATGTTAAAAGCCGACAAACGAGCAGACGAGCCACCTGATGGTAAGTGCTCACCGTCGTCCACAGACATCAGCAAGACCAAAGGCGTCACTGATGCGTCGTCGGCCGGTAAATGAGAAGGTAAGAAAGAAAGTAACTTAATAATAATAATACTGATAATACAATCCTTACGCGAAGCCCTACCACCAATCAGATTGGCTTCAGTCGCCTCTTACGACACCCTTTTCTACCAGCATGGGATTGGGGGGGTATTCTAGGCCGCCCCAATACGGCCACTATATCTTATCATGTCCTATCCTATTATACGCTATTGGCTGATGGCTCGCTACGCCTTAAAAAGTCTACCATTTTTAATACGTAAATAAAAAAAGAATGTATCGTTTATGATTTTTGTTATTCTAAAGCACTTGGGTATTCAGTATATTTGGTTTTGCCCTATTGAGTGAAAACTAATAAACTTGTCGGTTTACCAAAGCGGAAAAAATGTGTTGAGTGTTAGTGTCGAATGCTGAATATATATAGAATTTCATATCAACTCGACGTATGGTTCAAAAGATAGAAATCACCGCCACCAGCGCCACCTTGCGACACTAACGCCACTATGTTCGGAGTGGTCGTGTCGCCCTTTGTATGTACGCACAGTTTCATATCGATCGGGCTAACAGTTCTCGAGTTTTAGGCAAACATACATACACACATACATTCTCTTTTGTATTATTATATATATATATAAATATATAAGTTCCACTGCACTCCGTCACGCACCTTGAGCAGCGCGCACGCGTCCCCCAGCAGGTAACGCGTGGCGACGTTGTCGCTGCAGTCCAGCACCACGTCGTACCTCTCCAGCAGCTGCAGCGCGCTTCGCGGGGTCACCCGCCGGTCGTGCGGGGTCACCTTGACGCGAGAGTTTATACTGGAGAACACGACAGGCTGACATATACAGACAGACACGCGCACGATTAATATGAGTGCTCGGCTTTTTGTTGAAATTCGACCACAATTCAAATTTAAAATCATTTAGGTGTTCTGTATATACGCTTGAACGCGTTGTTTGTGCTTCTACCACCGTTTCGAAAAGGTGCTTTAACATCGAAGCGAAGAAACGGTAAAAGAAACTCCTCAGCACATCTATTAAACAACACATGGCAATTACAAAAGTTTAAACCTGCGCGGAACCGGTTTCGACACTGTAATCTCCAGGCGTCCTTGTCGTTAACATATTCATATAGTATCCTTTACCTATAAGCGTTGCTTTAACGCGTCGCTTAAAAGTTCCAATGGGCAACTCACGTATCAACTTTGGAACCTTATTAATCGTTAGATAACATTCCGTTTTCAAAAACTTTTCATTGGTAACAGATATTGAGATTCGTATTGATAACCTCGTGACCAGCTACCAAACAATCAAACAAACAGATGATCCAATCCATTGTCAAACACACGGGAAACGGGACAACTGTTTCGTCTTTACCTTTCTTTATATGTTATATAAAATACTTCTATACATGTATATGTTATTAAACTCCTAAATGGCTGGACCGATTTTGATGAAACTTTCAGTGCGATTCAACTTGATCACTGTATGGTTTAGATCCACATTCAGTACAGGCGGCGCTGCGTTAGGTAGGTATCCGGGAATCGAATGCAGAAAAACTTATATTGAATCAGTCAGTTCATATATATTGACTGATCGATGATCAAAACTTACTCCTTGAGGCTGTTGGCAGCCGACACCGCCTTGTTCATGTTCAGGTCGCTCTCGCCGTGCAGGATCTGCCTATGTATGTTCGTTACATCCACAATGTCGCCGTCCGCTATGCCAATTTCACCTGCGAATCATAGAAAAAATATTACGAATAAATCACTGTCTATGCTATGTCCATTAATTATCTGTGCTCCCACAACTACATTCAGGTCGACAGGAACCAATTGCAAGCCGCCGACCACAACAGTTCGATATACAAGATATATACCGCATTTCATGACAACCCCGTAGCCCAGTTGGTAGTGACCCTGCCTGCCGAGCGTGGGGTCCCAGGTTCGATTCCCGGCCGGGGCAGATATTTATGTGACAGATAAATATTTGTTCTCGGGTCATGGGTGTTTGTGATGTGATAATTGTGTATGTCCATGCCACCCGCAACACAGGGAATCCTAGTGCGGGGGTGTGAGTGTGTAAACGTTTATTTTATTTCAAATCTCACTGAAGAACCATTATTGCAAGACTTCCTCCCCCCTGCAACGATTGCCGTAGACAAAATACTGTAGACTGATTGTATTGCTTGACACGTGAGTACTAACGGTTTGACTATTTAGACGAATAGCATTGCTCGAGACATTACTGCGTACCCACGGTTGGACTACTCAGATTACTAGAGACAAAATAAATAGAGATTAATAAAAATTATCGAACTTTAAAGATATACTATTAATATACATTAATTTCGATATGTCCGAGTTTATAGGTAATTTTTCTATTAACTGTTAAGCTTTGCGGTACTCACCAACCCCAGCTCCGGCTAGGTACGCAGCCGCGGGGCACCCCAGACCACCAGCGCCGACCACCAGCACCTTCGCCGCACACAGCCTCTCCTGGCCTTCCACGCCAATATCTGACAACAGGATCTGACGACTGTATCTGAAACGGTTGTTCCACTGTCTCTTTTGACTCAACCTATTAGCAGCTGCATTTATAACGGAATATGTAGAAGTTAGTTGCTTTGATCCCAGCCAGTTAGCCAGATACCAGGCAGTTCTACTTATTCTCAAAGGTATGTCAATTCTAACAATCCGCACTTAACCAGCATAACAGACTACGGCATTTACCCCTCTCGTTGTAAGGAGATCTGAGTCCAGCAGTGAAATAATGAGATGAAGACGTTGAGTTCAATAAGAAAATATACCTCTCAATCGCCCATTTCGGCAGTATACCCATTTTAGTAGCATTATTTAGATTTAATTCAAATGGCATTGAGTATGCAGGCTCTACAACCTCCTGCTGTGTCTGAAACAAAGATATTATTTTATTCAAAGATTTTCAAAAATACTTTTCAAAAGTCAAACTAGGCAATCGCTTCAGCTAATCTCTACCCAGTCTTGGTAGAACTGGCAAGATGCTCCCAAGGAGAATGTTTTCTATTCAGTTCCAGTAAGCACTTATTAGTACTTATGGCTATATATCAAACTCATGTCCATACGGTCTTCTTTTTAAAGCTATCACCTAGTCTGTTGACCTATTTTTTGTTTACATTTATACACTCAAATTCCCGCACTAGGATTCCCTGTGTTGCAGGTGGCTTGGACAAATACAAATATGACATTACAAACATCCATGACCAGAGAACAAACATTTATCTGTCACATAAATGTCTACCCCGGCAGGGAATTGAACCCAGGACCCCACGCTCGGCAGGCAGGGTCACTACCAACTGGACTATGGGGTCCTCAACCTATCTTCATAAGAATGCTATTGAGATTTGCTAAATTAACAACATATCAGTTCTATCAATTCTAACAGAATTTTATTATACATATTTACACATGTATCTATGAAGGGGTCACCAGTTTCGCTAAGTTTGAAACTTGAACATTATTAGTATTAATATTGTGAATATCAGTATTATTGACAAATAATAAAACGGTCAAAACACATATGGAATTATTTAAACTTACTTTCAGTTTGCATATTACAAAACAATTGTTATTGACATATTCATAATAATACAGAAGTTCTTTTAGGTGCAATATAAATTTTTAAATGCACATATGGAATTTGGCAAGTGCAGTGACAATAATAATTTCCATATTGACAATACATATTAAACAATACTGACTAATAACTATCCTGCAACTGGGAAGAAGCTTTGAAAACACTACAAAGAACTCTTACGTATGCAGCTTCCTCACAATGTTTTTATTCACCAAAGAAAGTGGTAATTCATTTCCAACTAACCAACATAAAACCTAGATTTATTTGTCGTTTGCACAACATTATACTTGTGCATAAGTGACATAAAATTAAAATTTGTGTTCTTATATCATTAAATAAAATTAATTGTGTAGAAAATTATGAATATATTCAAATTCATTTAATTGTTTCAGTGTTTTGTAAATACACTTTTATATATTATTTCTTGCATCTAATACTGTTTTGAAATGGTGCTATAAGGTTTAGGAGTATAACAGCAAAAGAAACTCCTCAACACATCTTTAAAACCAATATATAACAATTACAAAATAAATTCTGGTTCTCAAGACCCCAGTCAGAACAGGATCGTTTGTTTGGCATCTGGCTCAAGCAGGATAGTAGCTAGTCAGGCAGGCTTCACAGACAGATAAATATACCAGTAATGGTATTAATCTCTTAATAATAATATTGATAATATGGGTTATAATATACGAAACCCTACCACCAAGGAGGCTAGCTTCTGTCACCTCTAACACCCTGTTCTGCCAGCATGGGATTGGGGGAGCATTCTAGACCGCCCAAATATGGGCAGAAGTTAACCAATATTAACATCTCAAAGCAATTCAAATATATCGGTCACCTTAATCTCAAACTAAGTATAATGGTTTATTTACATAAGTTTTACTTGTTCACTGTATGGCGGCAATGACAAAGAGAACCCCAACATCCTTTTTGACCGATAATATATTGATGATGCCTGCAATGTTACGGTATCCATAGGCACTAATGACCACTTATCATCAGGTTGAGGTAGGTAGACCCATTTGTTTATCGGCAATGGACATAGCCGGGCACCACTTTTTAAAACTCAGTGAGGCTCTGAAGCGAAGATAAAATGTTTTTAATACAAAATCGATGATAAGTACTTCTATTTGCATTTGTTTCAAATCATGCAGTTCCTTCTCTTTAGATCTCAATTTAATTTTCAAAGCTTCGATTTCCTGCTGCAAGTGGTATATACGGTCCATTGTGGAGTATGTAACAAATATTACTTGATTACACGTCAACTGTTTTAAATAATGTATATTATATTAAAATGCATTTATTTAAAAAATAGCATAACCTAGTATTTTTATTCACTATTTTTGTTAATTACATATATAAAATAAACATCACAGAGTAGCTAAGTAACTGTTAAGCGCATCTAATGCATGATGTTAGTTTGTATTGCTGTACCATCATACCTACAGATTAAGTATATAGTGCCTCTGTCAGAAGTACAGACTAGTTAGAAACACGTTAGGGTACAAACTATTCAAATAATAATATTTATTTAATTATGTATTAATTATAGGCAAATTAATATTATAGATAATTATACTACGACAGATTTTAAATACAAAAAGTAAATAGGAACCCGATCCGCGAGAATTGTTAAAAAATAAAAACAAAACTCCTATTTAATAAATTATTAATTACTAGACTTATTAGTATGAAGTAGAACTTCATGTGGTATGAAGTATGATGTATATTTTTCATAATATATAATAATAAAATATAAAAGGCTTGCATTTTCTAGTTTCGTATGGTAATTTACTGATTTTATGAAAAATATCACAAAAAAAAGCTTTCAACATATACATAAGTACAGAACCTCTCATATGTTTTATGCGAAGATACTTCAGTTCACACTAGGGACTTCTCGACGTGTTGGGCAATTAATTCATTGTGGTAATATCCTCACTAAACAATAACATTGACACATAACCAATAAGTTTTTCAACAGTAACACCAAAAACTAACAATTAATAACTTTATCAAATAGTAATCAATATTCTATGTACTGTAGAACGGAACTATAACATACCTTGACTTGAGCTCGTTTGCTCAACCTTTCAATAGCTACGGACCTCATTCAAAACTACGTTTTACTTAAAGTGATAAGTGCATTTTTTGTAATATTAATCAACTCGCCAACAAACTATAGAAGACGCAATAAAATTACGTGCATCAGTATATTTACAAGATACTTTATTTCTTATTTCGATAAATTTAACAATCTTATTGCTTAGTTACTAGTGACCCTATCCGCCGAACTAAGAGCCGCAAGTTCGATTCCATGCCGGAATAAAATAAGTTACTCCCCAATACATCTGTCAAAACCAATTCACAACAATTACAGAGAGCACTATAATATACTGGTCCCTATTTGTATTTACCTTACGTACTGATATGCTGGATATGCACCAAAAAATAAGTCCTGAAAAGAGAGTAAAGAACCACATAACGCAGAACGTGCTAAAAAGGATATCTTTAATTACTTTTGTTATAACTATTGGCAAAGTTCAAGGGGCACCTAATGGTAACTAGTCGCCACTGCCCGTGATAATTGTGGAAATTTCAAACGGTAACCAGTCTTGTAGAACCAACCATTCATTTTTATGTGGCAATTTCAAAAGCTACTGTTACGTGTCAGGGTCCGCAGGTTCGTGAAATGCCACAATAGTTCCGCGGAGACTTTATTTTACTTCCACAGTCGCTATCGCACCCGTAGATCGGAGGTCGATTTCGCTTCATAGGGAGAGAACTCTTCGCTATCGTATTCGGAAATCGAATGTTCCGAGGGCGACTCTGCCCGCTATTTATATCGATTTTCACGCTTTCCAAACTTTTCTATGCCTTTCGCATAAAGTCATTAATAATACCCGGAAATCGATGGAACATTAGCCGTTCAGGTAAATAAGGCCGTGTATGTCATATTCGCAATTTCGAGTCACTTGAAGTGTTCGAGGTAGATGTTATTACTATCTGGGTTTGTTCGACCCTTCGGCTCAATTCACGTAATTTTATGACGCATCGATTAAGTTGCAGTGACGTTGCAATCAAGTTGAAGTTTAGCTAATAATCCGTATTTTCGTAATCTTTAAATTGGGCGTCAACTGCGTGTCTTACACGTCAGTCAAATTTTTCTACGGTGTGTTCATATGAGGCAAAAATAAATCTACTAAATAAACGAATAGAATTAGTAATGTTTTGATCAAAAAAACTAATATTTATGTATTGCAGAATATTTGCGTAATATCATAAGACTGGTTTTAATGTTATTTCTTATCATAAAAATTAAAAATTGTGCTGTAATTTACAAAAAGTCATTATTTTGTTGCAATTTGGCAGAATGAAGGTTTAACACTGTCGCGTAATGCAATATTAGTAATTAAAAGAACAAGTGTCGTCCAAAGAAATGTGCGCCAAAATATGAAAAGTCTTTCATACACCACTATTACAGTAAATTTAGTTTTCTCCATTGCCTACATATTCCACGTTGGCTCCAGAAGAAAATGAATTGCCTTCAAACGACTATACGAATAGAGAACTGTAAGTTTTTTTTAGCTTATTATTACCTATAATTCTAGCTATACAATAACACATCAACCACTAGGCAGTGCCTATGTAATGGTTTATGACGAAACGATAGAAGGGACTATCCGTTAGAAAAAAGTATGTAAGTAAATACTATTATTAAGTTGTAACCTTAGCAATTTATATTTTTTTGGGCCAGGCTGTAATACTGACTGAAAATAATGCAATATTACATATATATGCATTATTTCAGCTACGAAATTAATAATTTGGACCAATTATCAGACCCACCAGAGACACATTTTGAAAGGTAGGTAATAAAGTTAATTATTAAATAAATAAAACACAGTAAAAGTCTTCAAATTATAAAATTTTTTCTTTATTTCAGTGAACAAAGGTATTATCTTCTCCACCCTGATAGCGAAATCCCCGTCGCCATCGTGTACATAGAAAATGTACATAGTTTTATTGCTATTTAATTAATAAATATTCAATAATTAAATACTAGCCAATGAACATGTACATTATTAAATAATATATTTTGCAGCTCTTCAATCCAACGAATTAGGGAGGTCCCGAAATATATTGGCCAACATAGAAACAGAACAGTGGCAGTAGAAAACAACAGCGAAACACTAAAAAACCGAAATGTATGTATCTATTACAATTTGTTATCGATATATTTAAGCAAATTATAACAGACGATGATAGTAGATAAAGGTGTAATATTCTCTAATTTCTTTTCAGGCAAGAAAAGGCGATTCAGAACAACATTCATAAATTATTTTATTTTATACTAGCTAACCGGCCTCGCTTCGCTTCAGACAAACTACGGCTTACGCATAGCACCTGTATTGTTTTACGACTGGATTTTTCTCGTTCTATGAATTACAAATTACTATGTTATTTATATTTTTTTAACTTATGGACGGATTACAATGGAACGAACTTTAAGCAGTAAATGATGCTTACTGCAATACATTAGTGAAAACCAGAACAAAATCGATTAAGCCGTTTCTGAGATTAGCGCGAACAAACGCACAGACGTACAGATAAATAGATACAAATTGTAACAATTATGTTTTGGGTTCTGTTGCGTTAATAAAGATATCTAATATTTTTTGTCATATATCGGTCAGTAAAAAAAGCGATCCATTAGAATTGTATTATATGTATAGATTATACTTATTTTTAGCGAATAAATTATTGTTACTTTTGAGAATGGATAAAAATCTTTGCTCCTACAATCTATTTATGAGAGTCTGTTGGACAGCTCGACCTTCTAACAGGTCTCTGTTCACCCGCTTGCTGTTGTTGCTTTGAGCAAGTATATTTATGCTCTCAGCGCGCACGTCTCCCTCGGCTGCTCACGTTCTTAATGTGTCAATTGTGGCACTGGTAATTCTGCTTTATTTGCATTTTGTATGCAATACAGCATATGCATTAATTATTTGGCCCGCAAAAACAGGGTCGTAATGAAGGACACGTGAAGCCAATAAGCACCTGAAGCAAAAGCATTTACAGTAACTAATGTAGGTTTGAAGCGACTCATGCTGCTTGAAATTTAGAAGCATTTACACACCTGAAGCGAGCTTTCAAGACGTCAGTAAATCTCTCCACCGCGTTGTGAGCTGCGACATGTAACTTATAATAATGATATTCCGCGACCCTGGAAGCGAGTTTAACACTGGGGTAATCATAGTCTTCCTTAATGCATAACCACTGTCACCTAGAATGACCATAGAAATAGTTATGTAGGGTTTGTAGGAAATTACTATGAATATAATAATTATATTACTTGTCTTAATAGTTGTTAAGTAATTCATTATTAATAAAATTAAAGCTGCCAAGTGGTTAATTAGACTCTGAGTTAAAGCCTTATTGAGTCGATATGTTTTATAAAACCTCGATCTGACACGGCATACGGATTCGCGGTTAGGCGGCGTCTTCGAGCTGTAAGCCTGGCGATCTTGTTCATCTATTTCGTTAGCCAAGTCTAACATCATCCAACTAATTTTCACTAGAAACAAAAAAAGATCATTCGGTATTGTATTAAAAATCGGTAAATAAAAAATGTCTACTTAAATAATTAAACTTTTACTTACGAAATATAGTTTTAAATTCACTTCGTTTATCCAAAAATAGCGCACAATGAACCGACAAAAGTAAACGATGACAGACGTGAAGAAAGTCTAACCAAAACTGCACGTTGATCGCAACAAAACTTAAGAAGATGTCATTTAATACGTCAAAAGTTTAAGAGAATACCGATCAATCTGCGTTCGGCAACGCGTTCTCATGACGCGCAACAGTAGAATGCCATTTCACGTTCGCGTGACGCGAACTCGTCGCAAGCGTATATGACAAAGTTTGTCATAGCTAAGAGAATACGGAAAGGGTTATTTTGATTGAAACGTCACTGCAACTGCACTGCAACCAAACTTCTAAAGTTACGTGAATTAGGCCCCAGTACTGAGAACACTATATTTAAAAATATATTTCTTCATTTGAGAATACACTTGATGGCCAGTAATATCTGAAGTGCCCTTGGTTTATTTCATCGCCTCTTCCTCCTCAGCTCCACACACCTCGCCTCACCTCACTTCATCATTTACTAAAATCCTCCGTTATGTACAATTGCGACACTGCAATGATTCGGTTGCAGTGAAAAATATTTCATGGTTGATTTTAGGAACATCGGATGGCTTAAATATCGCTACAAAGAAATTAATAAACACAATAGTAACAACCCTCGCTACAATCTCCCGAGATTAAGTGTTATAAATTATGATCAGTGATATAATTCCAAATACGCTGAGAATCCTCTAAATTTGCTGAGTGGCTCTGGTTTTCAACGTATTCAAAACGTTAAGATTACCAAACATTATTCGATGCACAGAATCGATGTCGTTACAATTTTAATTACATAAATATGTGGATTTTTAAAACGTTTACAAAGTGAGATGACATTTTGTTCTATTCTAGGGAAATCCGCTGTCAAAAAATCCTGTGTACGGCTATCCGGTTTGCCATACAACAATCATAGTGAATCGCTGCATTTAAACGTAAACAGTATTATTATTATAGTGTCAGTGTCAGATGCAACTAAGTACAAACAAGAATGTAGTTTTAAAACGTGACATATAAGTGTTCTCTACTAATTGTACCGTACGCAAAGAAACATTGCAGTCTTTTACTCCTGTTTGTCAATAGCTTTTCTTCTAGTATGGAAGCTACTGTCGTATCATCAATAAAAGTATAATTGGGGTCGAAATTTGGCCATTAGGCGATCACTGATTTTTAAAACAGGTCAGTGGAATACAGAAATAATTTGAGTTCCTTCGGTTTGATTGTGCGTCTGTATTTTCGCGACCACTTTCTCCAACAGTTCACGTCTGGAAATGAATAATACTGCATATTTTAAGATACCTACGTCCAGGATATTCATTAAATATATAATTTGTTATTAACAAATTTTTTTTGCAGTTTGTTGGTCCACATGCCACTTATAATACTTTGATATATCTGATTATTGTACATTTGTAACCTATATTTTGGATCCATTTTTCAGGATAAAAATTATGTTGCAGAACTCTCCATTACATAAGTAACAATTAGAAGTAGGTATCTATTTGTAATAGTAACAGAGAAGCAGAAACAGGAACATTCCAAATACATTTTGACTTTCGTAATGAAACCAAGTTACGTTAAAATTTTCAGAACTATGTAGATTTTTCATTGTTAATTTTACATATTTTTTTTAATAAATTGAGTTAATAAATCTATGGTAGCAGCAGGATAAACATGAAATTGCATCCATTTAATTTTACAATCAATGGTTCAACAGACAGATAAACATTTTAAAATCATTATTAATCATAACAATATATTTTTACACATAAAATAATCTAAATACACAGTCCTGAATATAAAAGTATAAAGATATGTCAATTGCATAGAAAAACAAAGCACACATGTTTCTCTCAGACTTGTTCTATAGCTAAAAACAATAGGTCTATATGTGAACAGATAAATACTTTTATTGTTTAAAACTTATTGTTATATTGTAAATATAGTTAATAAAAATAAAATACAAAGCAGAGTTCTCTCTAACTTAAAATAGCTAAATAGTTTCTATATTAGTCTTATTTAAGTATATTATTAAACTTGTTTACGTTAATAATATGGAATTATTAGTAGGGGGTTACAAGGACAATACTAATCCCTAATCGTCACAAACCAATTGACCTAAAAATATAAAGCAAGTAAAATACTCTTAATAAAAAAATACATTAATAAAACTGAAACATATTTTAATTGAAATCTAAACTTTCATTGACAATATGGACAAAAAAATTTAAATCAACATAAACCTAAGATAAACGTAAATACTTCTTATATGCATATATTTATCAAGAAAAATGTCTCATAATCCATGATGCAGGTAAAATAAACACCCAAATAAAACCTTACAGACCTAGGGTTAATAATGACAATTTGTTTGTGACTTAAATGTCTGCCTGGTATTGAATCCCATAATAGACAGACAGGATTCAATTACCACAGCTGTAGACAATAGGTTCTTTTTTTAGAGGTCGCTGGAGTTAGTGCCATAGTCTAAGGTATTTGTAATAAGGTTCCTTTACCTATATGAGGCTGAAACTGGTAACCGAAATATTCAATTTCATATATCATATTCATTCATATACTGTTCAGTTTTTCGAGAAAATAACTACAATTTTGTATTTGAATTGCTTTTACACAATATTTTCTGTAAATATTTCAATTTTATTTTTTTAACATAGTCATATTTTGCCAAATTCTTGTTCCCCGCTGTCATTCCTAGATGCGGCGATGAAGTTTCGGTAAAATTAGACACGAAGTGCCGCCAACATGACTAGAATAAAATCTAATAAAAAAAAAATAACCAAAAATTAAATACTTCGATTTTCTGCAGTGATTATTATTATTGTGAGAAACTTATGACTGATATGAAAAGATTGTTACGTTAAGTTAACAATTTTGCAGAGGCAAGAAATGTAGTATTTTTTTTATTACAAGTTTTTTATTGAATTTTGAGTTTTCTACATTTTAGCTAAGCTTGGTAAAAGACCACGTGGGAGATCGCAAACCAGATGGCCTGATCAGATGAGGGAGGTTACTGACATCCCTATCACCGAATGTGTCCGACATGTCAAGGATCGGTCTCATTGGAGACAACTACGAATCAACTGCATAAGAGACTATCAGAGCGGGCACGACCTTCAGTAAAGACACGACAAGGAAGAAGACATTTTGGTTAACAGTTTCAGTCTCATTTGCCTATCAGGCTATCTGCTATTGTGGCAAAAGCGACAAAACATGTCGCTTCGAATACGATTCGGCTGCACTGTCGAGAGGCAGTTAATAAGAGGATGCAATACACCCATTTGTTATCGAACGACCTCTGCTCCTCAGAGCTAAATATCTCGTGGGTAGATTATATATCTTTATCGAATCGCCAAAAAGCAAATATGGTCTCTGTAGTATATCATTTTAACCAGCAGTAAAAGGGACACAAGTTACAGACATTGAAAAGTCTAGACGGTTTTGGCTTGTCGCCTGATATCAAAGGTGAATTAAAGTTAAATTCTGACTTTAGGCAAATGTACTACGATAACGAAGTCAAAAATATGATCCAGTCCTGACATATTTCTCAAAAGCAGAGTGCACTCGATGCGCTATTAATCTCTCATGATTGCAATTTTCTAATACTACAATTACATTTGGATCTTTATTAGATATCAAATTGGTTGCAGGCTCTTTGCGTTTACTGGTGGTTGATGCCCGCATTAATTTATCCTGAACCGTATCTTTAGTCATTTTTGTTTCATTTAAAGGTTTAGTTGAAGCTGTTTTATGTGGACATTGACATGGGCACTCTGAATGTTGTTTGCTTGAATTGAGAATTAATCTTCTCTTCAATTTAGCTGCTTCTTGTAGTGCTTTGTCTTTCTCAGCGATTCGCTTCATTATCTGCGGCAGTACAACAGACTTCTCATAAAGGTCTGGTCCTTTCGTGTATCTAAGTTTTTCCATTTCGCTTCTGACTTGGCGTTGTTTCTTATATGTCTTTTTATCCAAGGTCACCGTTTGCAATATTTTTACGCCAGCGCTTTGTTGGTTTTTACTAACATTTATTGTTCCAAAATTTTGAGATATTATTCCATTTTGAATAGGCGGAGATTGAAGACATGTTTTATTCATGTCAATATATTTAAACGGCTTTTCCAACACTGATGTAATATTATTATTTAACAGTCCATCAACAGCAGAAGTTCCAGTCAACAATTTTGCTTTATTTACATTCCCAATTTCAATCGCATTTAGACTGTTACCATTACTATTCTGTATTTCACATGCTTTGATTGTATTGTATCCCATAGGATTTTCAACTTTTTTCTGCATACCATCATGAGTTTCACACTTCAACTCATTTATCATAGGCACCTTTAATACTCTTAAAGTTTCGTGATTGTTAAGTATAATATGGTTAATTAACTTGACATCCTTCACCAGAGGCAATTCTTTAAGTTTGCTATCAATCTCATCAGTAATATCATTAAGAGGAACATCTTTTATGGAAGTCGGATTTCCAGACCAATCTACTTTCTTTCCTGCTACAAATTTTTGGAAAAACTCACTGTAATGTTGTGGTGCTACCGTAGCTTTTTCTGGTTTTGTAACATGTTGTGGAGTCACATATATATTCTGATATAGATCTACTAAATCAAATTCCGCCTTTTTAATATTGTCCAAGTCAGACCCACTTAATTTTATATCATCATGTTTATCTTGCTCATCGCTTATATCTATTAAGATACCGACATCTCGATGTGGATTCAGAGGAACCTTTATTGGTTCAAGAACATCATAATTTAAGTTCCAGGTTTGAGCCATGTTTCATTAAATTATATTGTTGAATTCTTTTGAATTATTTTTCTGGAAAGAAAACGTAATTATATGTAGTAATACCATGCCTTTGCAGTCCTACAAACTGCACTGTTATTGATCTCCGACCATATATACATACATTATATACTAATGTACTTTCTCCGACTGACATTTATATGACAGATGAATTCTTTTTCTTTTTAAATCTAACTGGCTTTTCAAAACAGGTTTTGACAAACCATTTTCCAATATCAAAGCTTCAGCAAGTACTTATTGCGAGAAATACTTATAGAAGTGGCAAAAGACCCCTGAGAAGTATTCTTCTTACAGTTGGAAAAACCGAAATTCTAATTGAATACCACGCATGTAAAAGGATTCTTATATGTATGTAAATAAAAATCAGTTGTCCTAATTATGAATGAAATACGACTTAAAAAGATGTCAAAATTGACCAGATTTGTATAAAATAAAATTTATAGAAAATCCATGGGAAAACTTTTGGATTAGGATGGTGTTTTTATATGAAAAACCCCCAAAAGATGGGGCATACTATTTGATTGAATAATTGTAAGAGCTATAGAAAAATAGTCAAAATTTTACTTACTACCTTCTCAACTGACTGTCCATGCTAACTTTTATTTCATATCCCGCGGGAACAGATCTATTTCCCGGAATATAAAGTATCCTAGATTATAAACCCAGGATATAAGTTACAAGTCAGCAAGACAAGCAGTGGTGACTTACTAATTTAAACATGGGTGTCTTGTACAGAACACTCGAGTTCCAATTTCACACCTTAGCTTTTTCATGCACCTCTATTTTTCAAATTATGTAAGTAGTATACATTATCACTTGCTCGGAAGGAAAACATTGTGAAGAACCTGTGTAGTAGAAAGCTCTCCACAATGTTCTAAAACATATGTGGAGTCTGACAACCCACTTAACTAACGTAGTGGACTATAACCTAAGCCCCTCTCATTGTGAGAGGAGACCCGAGCCCGGCAGTGGGACAATTATGGGTTGCGACAATAAGCTATAAATATACCAAGTATCACCCATATCTGATCAATTAATCAATCAAAATTAGTAGTAAGCTTTACCATTTAAGACAAATTCTGATAGGATTGTCATTCAATATGACAATCAATCAATTTTGTACAACATCCCTGATGAGACATTACATATATTGCGCTTTTAACATTTTTTTTTAAATTTAATAACTAAATTATTTCTCATGACCCCTATCCAAAAACCAACAATTTTCAAGTGATTTAATTTATTTTCAAGAATGTATGATATTCAGCTTTGAAATTCGAGAAAATAAATTACTAAATGTTTTTAGAAACGTTCTGCAGATAAAGTGCTTCTGCGTTTTATGCAAAAATCACCTATTTTGTTTAAAAACTCTTAATTGAAATATGAAAATTGTTGAAAAGATTTACTGTGTAACGGTTAATTATTATGCATTAAAGTGTCACAACCAAATAACAATAATAAAATCATATTTTATGCATTAGTCATATTGGTTTTCAAAGTTGAATATCGCACATTCTTGAAAAGTAATTTAAAATATTGAATTATAGGGGTCATAAGAGGTAATTTGTTTTAAGACATCCCCTACTTCCACCTAATGAATTGTCAACATAACTCCAGTCACCCTGTATATATATATATATATATATATGGCCAGTAGCACTTTGAAAAAGTTTAACTTTGAACTTAGTGCAGATAGCCAAAATATGTCATGTAAATAAATAAAATATTGGCTATTTTTCTATTTATAATTCTTTGGTTAACTTGTTCATTGGATTGTGTTCATTGGAATTATCTAGTACAGATGAAACCTCTGGTATAGCTCTGTGGTAACCTCAGTTAAACTGTCGTCAAATCTTGATAATAGTAATATAGAAATTAATATATTTTTGCTTCCTTACACTTACGAGACACTTTTGTCCAAAACTTTGATGTTAATCAAAAACTTATTTTGTTTGTAATGTGTTCTAAAATAAGTATCTTTTGAAGTTTCGTGTCATGGTAACGATAAATATGTATGAATCGTTTTAAGTATTAAAAATAGTTTTTTTCATTGGTACTGTTTACAAATTTTGATGCATAATGGAATGCATTTTCTTGCAATGTATAATCCAGACAGTATTTGATACCACCATACGCTATTTAGTAAGCTCAATTTTTCTATTTTCCATTCGTTAGATGTATCAACAAAAAATTAAGGTACTAAATGATATATAAATTATCGTAGTGGAATTAGTCATTTTTTAAAATATAGATAGCAAATTTTTAAATGTGAAATACTCTTCAAAATTTACCTGAATATTTTCCTTCTCCGTTTATATCTGACTCAAAGCAACTCGGGAGACAATTATTCATAGGAAAGTTAAAATGTTCCAATAAATTCAAAACAAAAGTCTCCATTTATTGATAAGGGAATGTCCCATTGAGGTGTTGTAGTATAACTAGGCGCGTAGTCGAATATTTACATCACTAATGTGTACCTCCGATATAATTAAGTTTCGGTCCGTTTATTTTTTAAATTAATCTGTAACTCTTGTCGCTACAATAGATTACACTGTCAATGAATCAATGATCTTGAGGAATTGCTGGCTTAAAAAAGAGATCTATTGATTAATAACGGTATGGTACTTATAATACAAATAGTTTTAACAACAACTATTAATGAGAAATAACGTATAATGTGTTGTAAATGAAACATGTTGATCCAAGACTACTTACTTTTATGTATCTAGTAGCCTAAGTGAAATATTGACGTAACATAAAATTTATGAAATGAAATAATATTTTATTCGACATGACATTCATAACAGGGCATGCGTAAGGGTATCGATTTAGATTACGGTATATAAAGCGCGAAAATTTGGCAGATCCACCTGTCATTATAGGCCAGAAGGTTTTTGAAGCTTGTGACGTTTGAATCAGTCTAAATATTAAGTAAAACTGTTTATTATAAATCCTACCGTAACACGATTAAATTAAATAACAAATATGATAATTATGCCACAATGTTGTTTTCAAATGTCATTGTAGTAAATAAACTTAATAATATAACCTGTTTCAGTATATAAAATTGCCTACAGTAGTATAGAATATAAAATTAGTAATCAGTATATAAAATTGTGTATAAATAAATAAAAAATGTGTGTAAATATGTGTAAAATGGTGTAAGTAAGATGATATTGTATTATGTAGAATTACATTTTATAAAACAAGATATGATTTACTTATTTCTGTAAAAACTTACTTATTCTTTATTAAATCCCTCTCTGTTCCTGTTGATGGGAATTTACTAAAAGTATCTATAATACTTGAGGTGGTAAGGGCGCCAGCTACTTCCGTTAAAAATTTACTAACAGTGGTTTGGCTAAATAGCTTTATACACCAGTCTGATAAGAGTCCGTGGCGTAAAAAAAAGTGCACATAGAACCTGCAAAATGAAATTCAAAATTATTAGAATAATGTGGCTCCTCTTGTTGTGACTATATAATGAAACGGTATAAAAATGTTGTAAATATGAGAGCGATTAATTCTAAATTAATGTGTAAAAAAAGTAAATTATATTTTTTTACCTTTAATTCCAGGCTTATTCGGTACTTACATATTATCGTCACCGCAGCAAAAATTTATTAGTCAGCAAGTGCGGACAATGTTAACCTAACCTTTTTTTTTCGCTGGGAAATACATTTACGCAATCGCTGGCACGTCACAACTAACACCGTTTCTATCGGCGCGTCACACTCGTGGCAGGCAGGGGTGGCTTCCCTTCCCGGGATTTGATGTAGGTACTTACCAAAGCACCCGTGCCCGGTAAGTACCTGTGTCAGCCGAACGGTCAGCACCCCGTGCCGCCTTCTGACCCAGCGACGAAGGTGGGGACCTATAGCATCCAACGTCGCTAGGCCCGCCGCTGGGGACTCTAGTTCCTCCTTCCATCGATGGATCAGGGTTCTCTGAGCCTGAACCCTAATCCGAGCCGTCTGGTACGCACTTGGGACCTCTTCTCTGGCTCTGAGGCTCGACCGGAAACGGTACACTTCCGCGAGCACCTCCGCCTGGAGTTCCCAGGGCGGGTCGCTCGCGAGAAGTGTCGCCGCCGTTTATGACACCGTTCGTTATCCATGTATCGCCCTCACCGCTATGACCCTTTGAGGCCTCCTCAAGAGGGTCTTGTTCCGAGCGGTGAGAGCGTCGCACCAGATGGGTGCACCATACAGCGCCATGCTCCGCACTGCCGATGTATAAGCGCCGGCAAGGGGAGTCCGGAACTCCTAAGATGGGCAGAAGTCTACCCAACGCAGCGGCGGCGCTCTCGAGCCTCGGAGCGAGTTCCGCGAAGTGCGGACTAAAACACCAGCGGCCGTCCAGGGCCTCATTTGGGCCCAAACATCCACCTCCATCCCCTGGACGACGATCCGCGCACCTCGGGGGGGCTTCTGCGTGGAATAGGAGGGCCTCTGTCTTGAATACAAAGACCCTCAGGCCCAGCAGAGCAATGCGGTCGACCGCAATTGACGCGTCGGCTTCTGCGAGGCGGGCCGCCTCCTCGAAGTTCCTCGGCCGGGCCGTCACGAGGGTGTCATCAGCGTAACAAATGATCCTCAGCCCGGGCGGTAGAGGCGCCCGCAACAGCCAGTCGAAACCGACGTTCCACAGGGTTGGTCCCAGGACGGAGCCCTGTGGAACGCCGCAGCCGACGCGAAGTCGGTATAGCCGGCCGTCGCCCCCCTCCCAGAGGACCTCTCTGTCGCGGAGGTACGCCTCCAGCAGCCGCTGGAGATAGTGGGGCACCCTATGGTACTTTAGTGCTTCCACAATCGTCTCAACAGGCAGGTTGTTGAAGGCGTTCGCTATATCAAGCGAGGTGGCCAGGAGTACGTCTCCACTGGTCACCGCCTCCGCAGAGAGAGCTCTCAGGGCATTCAGGGCGTCCAGGGTGGAACGACCCGCCTTGAACCGGAACTGCACATCCGAAAGGTCCGGCCCCGACTCTTCGACGTGCTGAACGAGGCGGGCAGCGAGAATCTTCTCAAGCATCTTGACTGTCTCGTCGTGCTCCGAAAATGCGTATTTGGGATTTGCCGAAAACAGAACGATGCTGCGGTGGCGTTAATACGTAAGTGCCGCTTAATTCTTTTAGATGATTTTTAATTAGTTTTGTGATTAAGTTCGCCGCATAAAAAATCAAATGTATCTTTAGTCAGTCGATACCTATTTTTAAACTGGATATTGTCTATATCCAGTGGATCGATATGTTTTCTAAAAAAAGATCTTCGACTTATTTCTTTGAAAGTAGGTAAATACTGTCGATCATAAAATGTTTGTTACCCTTTTCATGATTAAAAATCTGAAATATGTGTACGAACGTGTAAATTATATTTATAAGAACCTAATTTAAGAACGTAAAAAAGTAACTTATCTTGCGGTTCTTGCTTCACTGTTACTATTAATTAAACTAGTAGGCAAATTCCATTTTTATCTAAAAGTAGTTGTGCGCACTATTATATTAAAACAATAAACGTAGTAAAGAAATTATATAACAAAAAGAAAAATACTTCAATTGTAGCACCTAGATGATCTTAAAATTTAAAAAAAAACTATATTCAATCTCAATTTATCTCCCCCCGTAACTATTTTAAGTGTCAAAATGTAGGTGAGACTAACATTCGTTAGTACTTGGTAGCCAGCTATACAAATGTACTCTGTGGTAGCAAGCCTTTGAATGTACAACACCGAACGTCATGACACGGTTCGTGCTCTCACATTTCATATAAACAGTCGAGTATCGTTTTCGGTTAAAGGTTTCGATCATAGAGTTATTTTATGGTTTCGATAGACGATAAGATAGTAAGCTTAAATGGTTCGTGTCACAGATTACTATAATTGTAGCTAGCGTTCGTGCTATTAAAATTAGTCCCTTTTACGGGCGATAGGAGGTGCTGTATAATTGTCATACAATTTGTTTACGTCAAGCATACGAATACTTTTACGATAGTCGTTCGTGTTCACAGAGTACATACTGTTACTATAGATCTCGCTCTGGAATTTTTTAGCTTACAGCTTTCAACTTTTTGAATTTCACCTGCGGTCAAATGACCTCGCTCCATAAAATAGAGAATGTCTCAAAATTCAATTGTATTGAAAACACTTTAAAAAACTGTTCAACTTAAAAAATTAAGACTGAATGTCAAATTCAAATGAGCAAAGTAAACATTATAATTCGAACAAATACATTCGCTTTTAATTTTATGAAAAAACAAAACATAATTGAAATGTTTTTTTACAACCAGCCACCTATGTTTGGTAAGAAAAGATTAATAAATTGGTTAATATAATTTGTAGAATTTGTAAAATGATTCATGCCGTTTAGCCTTTTTTGATGAGTGTATCGCAAGGAATGTCATCAAACCATTGTTGCAATTTTATTGTCGTTAGTGCTATACGTTATAATAACAATAATTCTTTATTGAAAAACCAAACATGTACATGATAGTTGTTAATCTTCTGGTACCTGAGGCTGAAACTTTGAAACTGTATTTCAAAGACCAGCGTCTTCTCCCATATAATGAACTGTTGTCCAATTTAAGAATAGGATTTTGGAGTAGCAAGTGGATTGTAATTGTGCGTGTTGTTCTTGTTCAGTATATTTGTGTGTGAGCGAGAGCGCATGCTTACGTGTATGCTAGTGCGTGATGCGTGCGTACGCGCGTGTTGTGTGTTGCTACATACTCTCTATTTCAGTTATAAATTTATGGCGTTGGTAAGACCAAAATTTATTAATATAGTTTTAAATACAATAGGTTCAATACTTACGCTTTATTTTTGTTTGTGTGCATCGATATGATAACATTCTCTATACGTCCGATAAATCGGATACACTGATTGGAAAATGCTATGTGATATTTCCTACTGAAGTTGTTTGCTATATTGCTTATGATAGAAAAGTGAAGGTGGGGCTTGAAGGGTAATCTCCACTCTCCTAGCCAACATCCGATTTTAAGATAATTTCGTAAACAAAATACTATGAGCCTAACTTACAAATCTTATTCAATCCTAGCTTAATAATCAGCGATCTTCCTTTGTTTATTTATTATTATAATAAAAAGATGTTCGAATGTTTCTTTAAGTCGGACGAGATGTCCGGTAAATCGGTTTGATATGGTGGAGGAATTAAGCATTTCTGCAGATGTCAAATAGGCCCTCCTAGCGTGTGGAGATTTAGTCGCTGGTTCGGTAAATTTTACATTTTTACTTGTAAATGAAAATTGTGAGTCAAGTCAAGAATTGATTATGATACTTGTTTTTAAAGACAGCTAATACTTAATCCGCGCACAAATACAATTTGCACTTATACAGAAATTCTTTGATGTATTTACAATTTGTAGTTCAATTTCTTATAAATATGAATTTGTAGTTTCAATGCAATAATTTTCGAAGGGCTTCTTATTTATGTGTAATGCATCCTGGATGTTGTAGTCGTGCTAATTCACTTAACGGAAGAAAGAAATCATTTATGGTATGTGAACATATTACTGACAGGTTAATTGTTCTAATAAATGCTAATAACAATGATCGTGTTCACCTACTTCGTTCAGCTGCTTTTTTATGTAGTCCGTGGTATTAAATGATAGCAAATGCAGTCCATCCATCTGAAATGGCTATTGTAGCCCATGAGAATGTAACCTCAAACAGGCAGACCTTTATTTAACATCAATATCAATAATTATGTCTATGGGAGAAATTCAATCAGTCTTATTTGTTTTATTGACAAATTTGATAATAATAATTATAGACGAGTTTGAAATATCAGCTGTATATCACAAATTTTGCAAATTCAATTCAAAGCTTTAGCAATGATAGTTTTTTTACTTACCTATTACAGACAGATATAACTGGAAAAATTACAAAAGGTAACTATGTATTGTATTTGTGACCAGTCTTTGAGATTGTTTTTAACTGAGTTTATTGAGTTTAAAAATAATGTATTGGATATTGCATGTCTTTAGTGGTATTTGAGGAAAGTTAATATCTATGGCCAATCACAACTACCAAGATAACATCCTAATAAGTTTTATATGAACTTGAGTGTAGAATTGTGATTAATGTAAGAAGATGAAGAAATGTAAGATTATGACATCGGTGGCTGGCAAAACATCTGTGTTATGAACATGATTTAATGACTTTAAAGAGAATATCAACTGGTTTAATGTGTTGTATGATATTGTTTGTAAAAAAAAACAAAATAAAACATTTTATTTATTTTAAACATGCTACATAAATACATGTCGTCAAAATAGTGCTCCGTGTATAAGTTTCAAATGCTAAAATTATACTTACATAAACTATAACATTGTGATTTGAAGCAGCAAAACAAACCAGTACAGTACAGTATGTACAAAACGTGAGCTTCCCACACTATGTCAAGTGTTTGAATCCTAAACAAACTGAAATTTTTCAAAGCTTTTGTTCTCATACCCTCGCTTGCATCACAGAACCTAGGCATAATGTTTATAAATAGTATCCATGTCATTTTAGGTGAGAAATAGTTTTACCAATTAGAAATATATTTATTTATTGCACTACATTGGCTACCACAGCCAAGTAATTAAAATTTTATATAGTATTGGTATAACAGTGTATTCATATAAATATTAATTTTCTGTTCTGTGGAAATTTTTACTGATTTATTTTTAATACAGATTATACAACATTTACCATTTACAACTTCAATGAAGGGAAACACCAATCTGCTTTTGATCAGCGTAGTGGATTCTAATTTACTCTTACCCTTCACATGAGACTTATAGCAATAACACTGCTGCAAATTGTGAAGGTTATGACTGTATCAATGAACCGTAAGTAGGATTTATGATTGCAGAACATGGAAGCCTGCTCCTCGAAGTTCACAGCGGCGGAGGGAGGCGCGCGATTGGCGGCAGCTGCGGCCGAGAAGAACACTTTGGCTGTGGAGTATTCCGCCTTCGTCGCTACCAGGCTTTTGCACGAGGATGCCTTTAAAATTCGAGGGTATGTTGCATATCGAGCTACTGAATATATATTAGAGTTTAAGCAATGTAAAATTTTGTCATGGATGACATTCGAAAGCTTTATGGGAAAACATTATTACATTTATTCATAAGCAAGGCAGCATTATGATGGACATTGTTTATATCATTTATCATTATTATCATACTGACTTTTATTCATAAAAATTTTGAGCTGCAAAAACACATTTAGGAGAGTTGTATCAGTTCCTCATAAACATGCCCCTTTTAAAATGCGTTGTTATACGCAATTGTTTATAGTCAAATAATCACACTGCAGTAATCAATCGGCTAGGTCTTGGAAGTATCGTAAAACAATTTTCTCTCATTATCTTGTAAGTCTTGATAAGTTATCCACAATTCGTCTCTTGTAATTTTAATTATTAGAAATATCTTTGCCAACAAAATATTACATTATCTAAACTCATACAAAATCTAAATCCACTAGCATGTCGAACACCTTATAAACGAGCAGATACATTACTTGAGGCATTGATGGTGGAGACCCCTGTCTTGAATGTCTGTAACATCAATAGCATCATTAACACTTTGTTGGCCAACATTTCACAGATGAGTCTAAATAAGTTAGGTCTGGGCAATGATCCCTTCTATCCTGCACAAGTACAAGTATTAATCTGATTGGTGTAGAACACATTGCACTCTTATAGAAGGAACCATTCGTTTTAGTCTCAAAAAGTAACGAAGTAAAGTAGTAATAAGGCACAAAATAAATAAAATACTGCTTTTGATTTCCAGGTTGCTCTCAAAAGGTTATCAGAGATCAGTGTATGTGACGAGGGCATCTAAAGTTGCTTGTGTTGCGTATGAACTTCACATCCTTACCGATCTGACTACAGTGAAAGCTCTGGAGTATGCCGACGTGGAGAATTGGGCTGGAGAGCTGGAGGAGAAACAGGTTTTGTTCCATTTTTATTCTATATAAATTAAATGAGACCACCTTGTAGCTCATTTGATAGCGAACTTGCCTGTCGATTCTGCCTGCTAAACTGGGAATCCTGTGCCTAATAGGAGTGTTGGGGTAATTTTATATATAAGCCAATCCCTTTGTTGTAACAACCTATATGTTAGGTATATCGGATGAGTAGATTTAATTGTGCATAATTTGATACAAATAAAGGGTTGGACGTGAATAATGTCTACTGTAGACTGATTTTGTGTCAGATGCTCAAGTTTTTCACTGCCCGCTTAATCTACCCACTTATTTCTTCGCCTATGAACTGACACTATACATATCTACATACAACATTCTTATTTAGTTAGTTATGCCATCTGACTAAATACTTATTTTTTATCTGTAATACTGTATCCTTGGTAGAATTGTTTACCTGACAGTCTACCGTTGCCAATGCCATGCAAAAGCTGGTTAACAATTAGGTTTAATACTTCTGGTATTGCCAATGCCAACAATGACAGTGACAGTGGACAACAGAGATTCATGAGCAGTAAATTGAACTTTTAAAAAAATAATTTACACTGTTTCAATAATCATTCTGTAGTAGCAGTTTATTTGTTCAAAACATCGTAGTACCATCACTACATATCATACTGACTGAAATTTTCTTAATAACATTGTAAGACAATATAACAATGATTTTGACAGCTAATATTACAATAAATTTAATTGTCTCGTTTTCCAGGTTATTGTGTGCACATCTACGGTACTCAAATGTCTTCTGCAGGATGGCTTGCTGACAATACCCTTGTTAAATGTGCTCATAATTGACAGCTGTCATTTGATATTTGAAGATGAGAATTTGCAATATGTAAGTCTTAGATTAAGCTTTAATTATTTATTGTGCTAGACTTATCAGCTGCAAAGGGTACACAGGGGGAAGTCACAATAAAGGAAATGAGCTACCATTAGCAGTAATATGGAAAATAAGTGTGTCATAGAAGGCAATTAGGAAGCATTAATCATTAACATAAAGATAATAGGCATATTGTTAGCAGTAATATTTCCTTAATATTACTACTGATTACCATTGGTGGTAGAATATTGTGGATATTTTGACAACCCGTAGTGATCCTGCTGCTAAGTTTTGGGCCCAGGGATTCGATTCATGGGCGGAGTAGATATTTATGTGGTAGATAAATGTTCCTGGGTGTTATGGGTATTTGCGACGCCTTCTTTTGTGTGACGCCGCACCACAGAGTTGTAATGTGGGGATGCGAATCTGTGAACGCTAATTTTATATTTGTCCAATGCTGCTACAAACTACGTTATTGCAGTACAGAAAATATGCTTATTCACCAAGTTAAAAATGTAGAACAACACTAATATAGCCAAATATGTGTGAATTTATGCAATAGACTTGTGCAAAGTAACACACTTTTCACTGAAATATTACTGTAAAATGCATAAATAATACCTTTAGTATTTTACAGATTATGAAATGTTATAAAGAATCTAAAGAATCGGAGCAGCCGAGAATATTAGCTTTAACTTACCCTCTTTTTACAACTGGAAAAGACCCTGAACAGCCTAATGACAATACCTCGAACAATAATTTCAAAGATGTGTCAAATCCTGAAATAGTAGCTACTAGTGTAAATGAAGCAGCTAATAATTATGAAGATAGAGAGACTGATACTAAATTTATTGTGGATAAAAGCGTTGAAAAATCAAAAATTATGAGAAATGACAACGAGGATGCCTATGACAAAAAAGATAATATAGTTGAATTACGAAATATAATAGATCAAGCCGATGAAGATAGTGATGAGATAGAAGAAAAACGAATAATAGAAATTATAGATGGGGACGACAATTACTTACATTGTTGTAATGGAAAAGAGATTGGAGTTAGCAGTATAAAAACACAAGAATCGAATGAAAAGAGTGACAAAGTTACTATTACAAAGACAACTGTTAATGAAAAAAAAGACACCGAGTCCTTAGAAAACTGTACTCAGCTGGAAGCTGAGAGAGAAAACGAGATTACTGAGATAGGTGAAACAGTAGATGACATTGCAAATGGTGAACCAGAAGACATTAAAGCATCAGAATGTAATACTGTTGATGTATTAGAAACAGAGAAAGTATTGGAGGATTTGAAAGTTATTAGAAGTGACGATTTCCAAAAGAATCTTGACGATTTTGATATGTACGAAAAGCTAGAGTGGAAGATCGAAGAGCTGGAACATGCTCTCTGCTGTAAAATGGACTTAGCCGAAGACATTGATGGGGGTAAAAGGTTTGTTTTTTGTATTAGAGACATACATGAAGTTTGTTTTAATCGTGAACGATCAAATACTTAGACCACACTGGAGATCTCAAAATAAATAAATTGAGAATAAAAATGAAATCTGTTTTCAGATTAGCAAACACCGTAGCCAAACCAAAGGAGATATTGATTGAATACAGCCCGAAAGAGCCATTGGAAACAATGCCTGATGCTTATGTAGAGTTGGAGAGTTTTATGCGGGATGCTGTGGTCAGTGCAAAGGATTTCATGGATGAGCACAGGTACATCATGATGCATATTATTTGTGCTAAAGCTACCGTTGTATTGAATATTTTGTTTTCCATATTTTAACATCTGATATGTTAATATAATGATAAAATTTATTTATTAAAGATATGATCCCACGGAGATATATGGTGATGACTTATACGAGGAGTTTATGAACATTCCTGATCCAACAATAGAACCAAAGCTGATGTTTAATCAGTTTTTGTATGTTTTAGACCAATTGGGTGAGATATTTTTGTCTAATTTCTACTTGATTTTTACTGCGCTACTATCCTCTTTCATTTTGTCATTCTTCGGCTTCAATATCTTTTATTATTTGTAATTTACTTTAAATTGACAAAGTTAAAAATAAGAAAAATTATGTAATTTATAAGTCAAACTATAACTATTTAATGTGAATACGTTGATGAGTAAACGGGCCAATCTCTTTAGTATAGTCCGCTAATAATTTTATCAGTAGTAATTTTTACTATCAACTGTTCTAGGGCCATATGCAGCAGATAAAGCTGCGTTCTCGTTACTAGTTAAGTTAGAAAAACTCAAAATAAAAGTACCCTACGAACGACATTTTCTACTTTTATGCCTTTGCACTTCAGTTTTTGTCAAAATAAGATGTCAAGCAGAGTTTATTCTATCTAAATACGACGATTGGGAAAGAATTAGTCTGTTTTCGACTCCGAAAGTGCTAAGGTTTGCCGAAATTCTTGAACAGTTTCAATCTCCTGAGCAAAGAGAAAAAACAGCCGTTTTAAACAATAATTGTAATAAAGAAGTTAATAAAAGTTCAGTGATTGATAACGAAAGAATTACCGAGGTAATTGAAAATGTTTCAATTGAATTAAGCGTAATTAAAACAGATAGTATAGTAAATAAACCCAATAATAAGACTGAGGCTGAAGGAAATACTGAAGATAATGGAAGTATAGAAAATTTTACAAGAGTTACTTGTAACGATGAAAATAAATTTGAGAGTATAGCTAATATTGAAAGTTGCCACGAAGATAATACAAAATTAAATAACACTGTAGATAAGGTTCAATCTTACAATGAAAAGTATTCGGACGATATTCCTGGAGGCAAGCTAGCGAGGACCAAAACAACAGAGATGTTAGACGAATTAGAAAAGTGTGATTTTGTTACTCTTGGAAATAAGATCGAAGACAGAGTTAATACTTACGAGGCAAATTTAAAGGAGCTTGATGATTTTGATAATGATTCCAGTAGTATTTGTAAAGAAGCTCAGAGAAGAGAAGAAGATGAGAAAAATTATTGTGTGTGTAACAAGCCTACAAGTAGAGTTCATAAAGTTAACCGAAACGATAAACGTCATATGGCAATCGATAATGTTAATGTGGATAATAATAAAAATACAGACTTAAAACACAATATCGAATCAGTTAAACGTGATATAGACAATAACGTACATAAACTTGACAGTGTAGATAAAACAATAAATACAGATTATTATAATAAAACAGAGGAATCTTATTTAGTAAAAAACAATTTAAAAGGTATCGACGAAGCTAAAGCTACCAAATCGACCGAACGTCAGACGCCTCTCGACCCACCGGACCCGAGGCAAGGCAACAAGCCCAAGGGGCTGGGTTACCGCCGCCCGCACCGCGCGCGCGGCCGCGGGCGCCTGCACCGCACGCACGCGGCGCGGCTGCTGCAGATGCAGCAGAACCCTGACGCGCTGTGCGGCGTCGTGTTCGTAAGGGAGCCTCTCGTCGCCAAGATAATGTTCATGATCATCGTGGTGAGTCTTACACGCAATACAATACAATAGAATACGATAAACTTTACAATATGCAGAACAGCGTAAGAAATCGTGAACACAATTGTCTTATTGCGTTGGTAGCGACCTCATCCAGACAGACCTTAGGGTAGAGGTCCAATTTAAAAATTCGTAGGTAGAGGTGCAAACTTTCGAGTTAAAAAAAATATCCATATAAACATAATAGGTATTGTAGAAGAAATATTAACATATGACAGCACACACACATAAATATATGTCATCATAGCAATCTCCTAATGGATACCTTATAAGGTTAGGTGAAGCTTTTTGACTATATTTACGCAGGCAGCATTCGTTTTCGCAGTACACTCCCAAAGTCGACACGTGGTTAACTATTGGAACTTTCTAGAGTCCGCGTTTCCACTTTGTGATATAGCCGAACGCCATTCGCATACACACCGCCGTCCGCAGTGTGCGTTCCTGCTTCTCTCCATTGTATCGATTCTTGTTCGTGTCAGAGAGGTGCTTGAATATAACCACGTTAAGAACTCCTCGGCACATTTTTAAACCAACATTTTAAATTTCCTTGTCTTTGATGTATTTGTCTATAACATAAAATTAATTATATATAAAGCTGTGCTTTGGAACGTCGCCAAAAATTCCAACGAGCAACTCACGTATCAACTTTAGAACTTTATTGTAAAAACGTACACCGAGCCCCATAAAAGACTGCTGCATCTTTTATAGGCGATATGAAGACGTGGTCATTAAGTTTAAAGCGACGAAGAGTGGTTGGTAATATGATGCTATAAATTGCTCAGGACATGTCCCGATGTCGTCCGTCCCTCTCGCACTTGTGCGCGCAGTACTGCGCGGTGGAGAGCGAGGGAGACGACTGCAGGCCACGAGGGAAGAAGCACGAGGATGTGCTCAAGAAGTAAGTTTAGTTAGGGCTTAAGACGACTCAGAAGCTCAGTTCGTAGTGAACCTACCGAGTGACGGGTCTCGGGATCGATTCTCGGATATCGTGTCCGTTTGGGATGTCTTATTGTGTAAGTCCATGTGACCCACGACACGGAGACCTAGTGTGAGGGTGTGTGGAAGTTTATTGTTGTTTCATATGTAGCATGCGACAGCAGAATTTTAGGATTACTTTCAAGAAAGTGGATATAATCTATACTAATATTATAAAGAGAGTGGGGGAATTTAGTGAGTCTATGTGTATGTCGAAGGCAATCTTCGAAACCAAGGCGTCTATTAGGAAAAATTCTTTTACCATTTGAAAGGTACAGTATTCCTGATGGTAATAGACTATATGTATTATCATATATATATAATGATTAATTGTTGAACTCGAACGAAGAGGGGACGGGCCGCCAAATTAATAAATAACCCTGCCTACATTAAATGTTTAGAAAATATTTATTTTACAGATCCCTAATACAGTTTATTTTATTACAATATATTGTATATAATTAAGCGTATTTTTATATTATATTTATAAATTGGAAATATTATTTTCAGATTTCGCATGCACGAATGCAACCTACTGCTAGCGACCTCTGCTCTCGAGGAGGGTATAGACCTTCCGCGGTGCAACCTGGTGGTGCGTTGGGACGTGCCGCAATCGTTAGTACCTCTATTAACTACAAACCTGACGACTTCTTGCCACATAACTCGGACACTTGTAGTTTACTTTGACTGACCACAGGATCCCGTGGCTGCGTTGAGTTACACCCTCTTTGTTGACTAATCTGAATCACTAGCGTTAATTAGCGCCGTTTGATCTTACTTACAGAATATATACTCGTATTGTACTAAAAATGTCAGTGTCATACGATCTAAGTAATTAATAACGCGCTGAAATTTTTCCAGGTACCGGTCTCACGGCCTCTGCAGGTCCCGGGCAAGGGCCTCGCGGTCTTCGGTAGCCCTCATGGGTGAGGCTCCGAGTGAGGGCCTGCTGGATAACCTCTCTGTTTACAAGGAGCTGGATCAGGTTTGTACTGTTCTTTTCACTATGTTGTATAAGCGATAGAACATGTCTGTTGAAAACACTAATATATTATTATAATGTTGGCGATTTTACAGATAATCAGTAGAAAGTGTGGTTGTGGTAGTCAAAACGAGCCGCCTCCGTCCGAAGAAGTATACGCTGACGTGTTCACGGCCATCGTGAAAGCCTACACGCCTGACGAGGTCAAGGAAGTCGACAAATCGAATGACAACGAACGAAACGCCAACAAAGATGAAGAAGAAGATGGCTCGCAAGGTTGTAAAGTTCAGGCCGGTGATACAAGTGCAAATGAAGTTGTACAGATAGACAAAAATATTATAGATAATAATAGTCAAGGTAATAGTGATAGAGAATTGGGAATAGATGTTATTAATAATGATGATATTAAATCTAAGGATAGGGAAGTATATATTGATGATGCAGTTGAATCAGATATTAAGGTAATCAATAGAGATAATGAAAGTGTAAAATTTAATAATGTCGATGGACCTGCCAAAGAAGCTACGAGTAACAATCGAGATTACAAATGTGACGGACAAACGAACAAAGCTTTAAATATAGACGAAATTAATGTTAATATGTGTGAAATTAACGAAGAAACTAACATTCCAATGACAAACAGAAACGAAACAAGGGATAGTTTTGTAGATAGAGAGAATAATTTTAATATAAGTTACAGTTTATTTAAAAACAATTGCGCGTGTAAAAGTGATTTGTGTAAATGTAAAAACGTAAGTGATGTTAAAAGTGAAGTGAAAAATAAAGTGAAGCGAGACGAAGAGTTTTGCAGCGTGGATTTGAGTACCGCCATAGCGCTTATAAACCGGTAAGTATTTTTTATCATTATAGTAAGTAAATTTCAGACACTTACAGGTTTCATGTTGATTTATAGTCACAACACTAGATTAGTGGATGAGACAGTGATGTGAACGTCACATCACAACTAACTAAAGAAAATCCACTCGGGAGTTTCTTGTCGCTTCTCCTTCCGGGACCACTCATGTTGGGATTCGTTGAGCGATGGCGTAGTTTGACCTTTGAAAAGTGTAAAAATTAACTTCGTAAAAAACTATAAGGTTCGCACGGTGAAACGCACACGTGATTCATCTTTGAATAATTTGTTTTTTTTTACCTCTACCCAAAAAAAACTACTGTCTGGGCTATGTTTGAATCAACTTACAAAAAAAAAATTAGAGAAAGCTGACAATTATACATGACCCAACATTTGATAGATTGCTACAACTTTTTTTGACTTACATTTACATTATTACATACACATTACATTACGTTACATTATTAAATATTGCAGAACGCCAGAAAGTATGCATTGCTTGTGACATGTAATTAGTTTCAGAGTAAAATTATTTAATTTATTGTTGTCCAATGTTTATATCTATTATCTAGCATGAATTGTAAGTAGATTTTTTTATGTAAATACACTCACTCACACCCCCGCACTAGAGTTCCCTGTGTTGCGGGTGGCATGGACGTATACAAATATGACGTCACACACACCCATGACCTGAGAACAAACATTTATCTGTTACATAAATGTCTGCATTGGCCGGGAATCGAACCCCGGAACCTCTTCGCTCGGCAGGCACGAACACTACCAACTGAGCTATGGGGTCGTCCATATAAATAAATATATATCAATACAATGTAGGAGAATTCACATTTAGTAATTAGTAAGTACACTTAATATAAAATAAATACTATTTTTGTTTCTTAGTACATTTTATAATCTTCTGAGGAATAAGTTTGATTGTAAAAAATATCTGGCATCTGTACACAATAAATAATGTTTAAAATCGTTAAGCAAAAAAGGGACCTTCTGCAAGCATGCAGTTCTACCCTACTTTTGCTGCAATCGCCACATACCCACAGGTACTGCGGCAAACTACCCTCAGATACATTCACTCGGCTCGCACCCCAGTACTGGATGGAGAGAATGCAGCTGCCGGACAAACGGACGGGCGAACTGCGACCTGCTTACATATGCACTCTGCGACTTCCCCTGAATTGCCCTGTCAAGTATAACATTGTGGTGAGTTTGTATAGTGGAGATGTCTGCTTATATATCTATGATTTTTTATAGTATCAATTGGCAATTGAGCATACAGGCCCTCGGAATGTAAGTGGTGACCGTTCGCCAGTCACCTGTAGTCGGTGGCTGGTGTCGTGCCTCTCAGCAAATAAATGTCATCAACTAAATGGAGGTACTCTGTGATCCGTTATATTAAGGCTCTCTCTTGACTGCTATCACATCTGTTATTCTGATCTATTGTGATCAATTGTGCTGTCATAATGAATCTTATTAAATCCAGTTTCTATATTTTGTTTAATGCTTAAATCCCTTCTTGGAACACCATAGGCAGTACACATTGATGGCTGAGAAAGCTGAGATCAGATCAGGATCTCAGAAGATCATGAGCTCCTCGGTTTTATAACGGTGTTTCAGACAAATGTTTCGCGTTTGTAAGAGGAGGGTAGTTGACATTTATTAGTACCTTTGGGATTCATTTGCGTGGTGCAGAGTCCAATTACCTCCAAAGAAAGGACCTGATGCCTTCGTCGCCTAACAAAGTCAGTAGGATGCAAGAGGAGATAGTGTCGTTACAGGGATGGTAATCCTACCAAATGTTCCAGGGTCACCCGATGCCGACGGAGGTGCTCGCGAGACGCATGGTGGCGCTGCAAGCGTGTCGCATTCTCCACAAGAGCGGCGAACTGGACAATCAGCTGATGCCCATTGGTGAGCAATTAACTCACAAAAAAAAAATTATGAAGTGGGTACTTTTGAATTTAAAACTTTGTAGGTATTAATACAGCGTAATGAGTTTTTCAATGTTGTTACCTAGACAGGTAAACAGCGTTCCTGAAAGACTTAAACGTTTCGTAACCACCCGTTAGGGTAAAATGTTAAATTATGTATTTACCCGAATATTATATACATGTATATATTGATAACGCGCGACAACTCTGGCGGGTTGACTCAATCCCCAGACGCTTTCGGCTATTATTTTGTTATCAATTGCTTTGAACCACTGTTGCTTTGTGCCCTGGGATACGGTAAGGGTTGACTATTTCACACTGGAAAAGTGAAGTCAAGTGTAAGTTTTTTTTCAATTAAATCTATTGATCGACTCACCATGGAACTGAAATAATGTCAACATCCGTAGATCGTGTCTGTTATGTCTCGTCGGTTCTGCTAATGACAGTGCACCGTCCGCCGCAGGCAAGGAGAACTTCAAGGCGGCCGAGCTGGAGGCGGCCGGCCAGTCCGACGGCGAGAACAACGACTCTGCCAGACCTGGAACCACGAAGAGGCGCCAGTATTACTATAAACGGGTTATTAGTTTAATTTGTTTGTGCCTCCTTTTTTTATTTCTCACTTATTTCTCTCTATATTTTTTTACATATTTTTTACCCGTCTTCTTTAATCCTTCGTGCCCTTTTTCTAACCAATTCACTTAAGCTCTCTTTATTTTACCGTCCACTCTGTATCCCCCGGGTTGGTTTTTAATGAATCCCTCCGGCATCCCACTGGTAGTAAGGGTTGTTAGATGTGGAAAACACGCGTTATTTTAAATTAATTTATAACTTTTTTATTTATGGATGGATTGGAATGAAACTAACTTTAAATGTTAAGCGATGCTTACTGAAACACATCAGTGAAAACTACAACGAAATCGGTTAAGCCGTTTCTCGAGATTAGCGCGCACAAACAAACGCACAGACAAACAGACAAAAAAAATCTAACAACTATTGCTTTGTGTTCTCTTGCGTTACTAAAGAGCCCTAATAGTAGTTTTTCTCATATATCTTTCATGAACACAAAGCGATCAGATGGAATTTTATTATATATGTATATGTAATGATTACAAAGTGTCCTGGTGTATCGCACCCCGCAGACCGCCTCTGCGTTCACCGACTGCCAGCCGATCGTCGACAGCACGGACGCGGAGGTGGAGGGGCGGCCGTGGGGGGAGGTCAAGGAGAGCTACAGGGCTCGCTTCGGCCCCGGTGGGTCTGTTGACGGAGGTACGTACGTACTGACAGAATTTACCGACTATTGTATGTGCACTGGCGGTCCACTTCGACTTGGTCAGGGTTGAACACTGAAACTAGGGTTCCCTGTGTGGCACACGGCATGGGCGTACACGAATATGACATTACAAATATACATGACACAAGGACAAACATTTCTGATTTTCATTAAGAACGGCCAAGCCGTTGTTGAGTTATGTAGGGAGATACGGACAAAAATTTACACAATGGTTAAATTGATGTACAATCTATAACTTAATACGTGGACAAAAATCTTTGTACGTCTTTTGTTGTCTGTTTGTCAATTGATTTTCTATATGGACTATGGGCGTGGTTTAGTGTTGCCAATAAAATAAATTGTAAGCGTAAATTCGCCGCATCCGTCGTCGGTGCCCAATACTGGGCAAAGGGGATATGAATCGTTTTCCTTTGGAAAGAGCGTTTTATGAAAACTTTTACAATGAAGTCGACCGTGTGTGCTTCGGCAATTTGACACGTGTCGAACCATACCGGGAAGATGTCAAAGTTGTCTTCGCAGCGTGTCGCCAGCGTGAGGTCTGCGGACCGCACACATGTGGCGTACAAACTGCATCGAAGATAAATACAGGGTAGTTGACGGCGAGTGTTAGTAGAACTCTTTAAATTTTCCCTTTACTTTACCACGATATCGTAACAATAAAAAGTTCTGCAACTACCCTCATAAATATTCCTTAAGTATTAGCAACTAGGGAGTCAATGAAAGTTTTCTACAACTACCCTAATTTTGTGTGTGTATGTATGCCCGCCCGCAGAGTGCGCACACAACACGTTGTACGCGCTGTCCTCGCGGCTGTGGTGCGCGCTGCCCGAGCGGTACAACACGCGTGGCCGCCGGCTGCACGCGCCGCAGCACGCGCACCACGCGGTCGCCGTGCTCATGGCGGCGAGGGACGCGCGCGGGTGACTCACGTGCAAGAAATACGATACAATACAATACAATACACAATACAACACTTGTTAGTGCGCACGAGGAAACAACAGAAAGCCATCAATGAATCACTTTTCCTAAGTCTGTGTTAGGGATTTATGGGTATGAGATTTCCGATCTGGATACGGGTACGGAAGTGAATAATGTTTTTCCGGTTTCGGTTACGGTTACGGATGTAAAATTATATGGGATTATCCGATTGTTTCGGATAATTTTGTTTACGGAACTTAATTTCTAAGTATTATGAACGGACTTTATTTTTAAGTATTATGTAGTATTATAATCACAAAAAAAATTAATAACCTAAAAAATTAAATAATAAAAAATGTCTCAAAATGAGAGCGACGCGGCCAGTGTATCGGTTCGGCCGGTGAAAACATGTCAAACGTGTTTCATTTAGCTTCTGCCCCTATCCTAAATTATCCGAAACGTTTCTATCGGTTCGATTACGATTTCGGATACATTTTTATTTCGGATACGGTTCTGGAGCTCCGTAACACACGTGGTCTGTTTGAGATAAATGATCTATGTCGATCACTCACAGTGCACTAGCGGGCCGCCCCGGCTTTGTTCGGTTTGAACAATTAATTATATAGACATAATATATAGTGTGTGTCCATCCGGAATAATGTACCTTTCGAATGGTAAAAGAATTTTTCAAACAGACGCCGCGGTTGCAGAGATTACCCTAGACATACGTACAGCCACACAATAGCACTGTGTGTGATATATTGTTGTATGTACAACTCGAGAACCATATACCAGGTATATACCAGGTCATATACCAGGTAGGTGGGGGCTTCCCCGCCAATGTCAGCGTGTGAGCCTAATCTGTTTTGATATTGTTTGTGTTTGATTAAGTTTAGTTTTTGAACGTGATTGTAATAGTGATGTTTTTTTTATCGAGACATCATATTTGCTGCATACTTGAGACAGAATTTTTTTTCTTTCTTTCTTTTAAATGTTAAATATATAAATCTATACAATAATATATACTATAAGTATAATAATTCTATAAATCTATATAAAGCATAGTGAACGCAATAAAAAGAATAAAATTAAAAGTCAACGGACTGCGGACTCATCATTACACTCGTCGACTGACGCGACGTTCCCGACAGGCTGCACATCCCCGCGTTCCCCGTGTACACGCGCTCGGGGGAGGTGCGGGTGGCGATCGAGCGCGCGCCGCACGCCGACGTGCGGCTGTCGCCGGGCCGCGCGCGGCTCGTCCGCAGGTGGGTGTCTCCGGCCGGCTGGGGTGCGCGTGCATTTCTAGAACACCTTAGGGTTTCACAGACCCTGATCGGCACCTCCGTTTGTGTTTTTATGTAGATTTTATACAGGACAAATTGACAGATATGACCCCTGTGGATCTCTGCATCACAATTCCTCACTTGTATTTAACTAATCTTATATTTTTAATTTAAAGACAAAATAGTTCAGTATCATTCTCTCGTATGATTGTCAACCATATTTCTTTATTTTTTCTATTGAAAAGCTTTTGGTGTTGTCAGTACAAAAATTGTAAACAGAATGTTATTTGATGATTTATATTTGTAATTAAATCCTTGTCCTGGCGTCAGATTCATGCGGTTCGTGTTCTCGGACGTGCTGCGCGTGCGGCGCCGCGGCATGCGGCTGCAGACGGAGGGCTCCACCCACAATAACTACTATATTGTGCCTACGGTCAGAGGTAACTACTAACTTGTGTTAGAAGTTCGTTCCACAAGCTGCAAATATGTTTCACAAACTTGTTCCGGGAACTGGTTCCACAAACAACAAACTTGTTTCACAAAATTGTTCTAGAAACTTGTTCCACAAACGACAAACTTGTTCCACAAAATTGTTCTAGTAACCTGTTGTACAAACAAATCAATCAATCAATCAATCATTTATTTGTAAAGTAAGGTTACATACAAGGTGGTTTTAGTACCATGGCCGCTTACTCGGCCAATATTTGGCGTACAACAAAATTCCGTAAACCAAACTGAAGCTGCCCGCGTCTCATATATCAATCATTACCACTTGCAGCGACAGCTGAGGACGGCTCCTCGTACGTGGACGTGGACTGGCCTTTCCTGGAGCTGATATACAGACACACCGAGGAGAAGAAGAGCTCGGTGGAGAAACCAGTTCTTCTCCAGGACGACGAGGAGGAGGAGGAGGTGGTCGAGAAAAAGGTAATGTCAGCTGGTAATTGGACATTGTGTCGCGGGACGACAATCCAGTAACGCTGTTGGTAGTGACCCTAAGCCGAGCGAGGTGTCTCGGGTTCGATTCCCTGTCGGAGTACACATTTGTGTGATTGATAATTGTGTGATATTTGTCCGTACCACCCGCAACACACGGAAACCTGGTGCGTACTCGTATTATTTATTATATGTAAATATGCGTTTATTATTCACGTAATATATAACATTATTTTGTAAATGTGTATGTCACCGAACTTGTTTGCAGCCGAAGCGCGAGAGAGAGAAGGACGGCAAGGTTAAGAAGATGGAGAATCCGCTGCTGAAGCCGGGCGAGGTGTTCGTGTTCGACGCGGACAAGTACCGGGACGCCGTCGTCACCCCCTGGTACCGCAACCAGGACCAGCCGCAGGTGGGGCGCGGGTTACTCACGTGTGCTGATTGG